>CM032449.1:143911807-143980718 GCA_019049505.1 Pachyrhynchus sulphureomaculatus | reverse complement strand
GCACTCGTTTCTTTTAAAAAAAATGTTGATCGTTTTCGGTTTTCCTGGCATAATTTGATAAATAAAAGGTCGCAACTTGGTAACGTCGCACTGTACAGTTGTCACATTTTATTTTGAACTTTGAATAAAGCCATCTTCCCTTTTGATATTACTCAATTTTTCTATATCTAAAAGACTTCTGCAGCCGGTGCATTTCAGATTTCTAACTAAGTTTCTCAATGAAACTATACTATTCTCATCAGGAATTTTAGATTGCACTATTTCATTGATTGTTGTTTAAATTTCCTGTTTATTTTTTGCAACAGACATACTTACTAATGCTATATTTATTTTTTCAGCAGTTTTTTTTAACAAATTTACCATTATTTAATCGCGAAGTTATTATTTATGCACTATTAAAAATCTCCAATATAAACGTAACCTCGAAAAATACTCCAAAACACTAAAACCCAATATAAACAACTCGTGTCTCAATCAGAGGAAGAATGTAACCTTGCCAGATCCGAAAAACGACGCAGTGGGATTATTTTTGTATTTCTGCGCGTATTGAACGGGACGAAAGAGCGCACTGCGCCTCCCCTTTTTTTATTGTACGCATGGTACTTTACATACAACGGGTCTTTCTGTAAATTAAGCATGACTGCTCCTTGCGAACGTCCTTAAGAACAGGTTCGGTTATTATAAGTATTATGTTATAGTGTGTATTGAATCTTGTAGAATATATTTATATGTTATTTCTATCAGTCATTTACTATTATATCATGGTAGTAATTGATGTTAATCTAAGAGAAACACAAGAAAAAACCGGTTTACTTATTTAAGCACATGCTAATCAAGATGACATCACTGAAATTTTTTGTAGTGCTGGGATCATATAAGGCGTTGCGAAAAATCTATTTTTTAGCGAAAATGAATCTGTATGGTCTGGATAATCTACAATTTAAGTATTATTGTTGAGCTCGTAAAAATGACTCAGTTACAAGCGAAAATGAGAACGCGCAAATGACCTCAAGAATACGACCTTGCACGACAGAGCATACATGAATAATTGGGACGGTTGGGATCAGGTAAAATATGTCGTAGACCATTATTTACTACATTACCGATGCACGAAAACGCATTCCAACGAGTTTATACACACATTTAAACAATTTACAGTTGGTGTTGAGTAAGTGTAAGCCGAAAAAAGTTCAAGTTATAAGCTAAAATTTCCTTCCTTAAAAAACGTTAGATACGTATTGCTTAACATCACCTTTTTCTTACGATGGCTGCAATAAGATACGTGTGCCCCCATTTGTCAATTGGCACCTACGTCGAAACAGTTCCGTCTTTATTGTCCTTTTTATTTCCTTGAAGAAACGTCTTTTATAGTCATGTCCCCTTCCCCTTAAACCTGGCTAGCCATCCATGTATATATATATATATATATATATATATATATATATATATATATATATATATATATATATATATATGGTTTAGTAAAACACAACTGAAAAGAAAGCAAGCCCATATTTCAGCAGTCTACCCACTGTTCTCTCATTTGTCAATCCATCCCGAAACGCGTTTCGTCGTATCACGGCTCATTAGTTGGGCTAGGATCGACAAACATGGGAACAAAATTTCTAATACTTGTGCCGGTACTTACGCAACATAATGGTAACATACAACGTTGTATCTTACCATTATGTTGCGTAATTACCGGCACTAGAACTAGAAATTATGTTCTCTTCTGTGTCGATCCTAGTCCGACTGTTACGGCGAAACGAGTCTCTGAATCGATTGACAAATGAGGAAATAGTGCGCAGTAGGTAGACTGTTGTGATATTGGTCCATTTTTACTTACCTTACATTGAACCATATATGCCTGAAGGGGAAGACTCGAAAAATGGCGCTGCCGTGGTGATTGTTGTTAACCACTCTGTCTGTTTGTGGCTGCAAATAGCCTCCGAAGGACTACTAGGTATGCGTAGACATGCGGTACAATTCGTTGTATTTTAGCTTATATATATATATATATATATATATATATATATATATATATATATATATATATATATATATATATATATATGTATATATATATATATATATATATATATATATATATATATATATATATATATATATGTATATATATATATATATATATATATATATATATATATATATATATACACCCTTTTTAGCTACGCCAAGCTTTCGAAAATATTTTATTTTCTTCTTCAGGGCTACAAATACAATAGGTTATCAGTATTCTAAAGTTTACAACAGAAAGTAAATTATTAACATCAAAACTTCTTACTACTAAGTCGTGCTTTTTGGATAATTCTTTTCAACAAAAATCCAACTTATTGTTAATATTTATTAGGTAAACTTGAGAAAATTTCGTCAAAAATACTTTTAATGAATATATATATATATATATATATATATATATATATATATATATATATATATATATATATATATATATATATATATATATATGAATATATATGTATATATATATATATATATATATATATATATATATATATATATATATATATATATATATATATATATATATATATATATATATATATATATATATATATATATATATATATATATATACTACTGTGATCAAAAAATAGTAAGACTTTTAAATTTAAATCGCCCGGGCATTTCCAAATCGGATTAATTTTTTTTTCGTTAGGTTGGTAGGACCTGAACTGCCATCTGTGTCAAATTTTAAGACCATAGCGTCAGTAGTTAATAAGATTCGCTTGCATTCGTTGGTTTCTCGGCTTCTCAAACGTTCGAAATGAATGGAATTATGGGCCGATAACTCTTGGTTTTTTTCAGCACGATAATGCGCCTTCTCACATACCACTGGTTCTTCGCGACTTTTTCATCAAAAATTCAACTCATATCATTCCGCAATCGCCCTATTCGCCTGATTTAGCTCAGTCGGACTTCTAGCTATTCCCTAAACTCAAAAAACCGCTTCGAGGACATATTTTTGAGTCGATTGAGGAGATTAAAACCGAATTGAAGAAGGCTTTAAAAGCCATTCCAGAAATCGAATTTAACAACTGTTTCGAAGACTGGAAAAAACGTTGGCATAAATGCATTGCATCCAAGGGGACAAAATAAATGTGGAAAAATAAATAACACGTTTGCGTTTTATTTCAAAAGTCTTACTATTTTTTGATCACAGTAGTATATATATATATATATATATATATATATATATATATATACATATATATATATATATATATATATATATATATATATATATATATATATATATATATATAATACCTTTCTTAAATAATGACGACATCTGCAACACACACAAAAGAAAAAAAATCACAGCTGATATATTTTAGGACAATAACGACAAATAAAATGTATACATGCAACATGTTTTAATACTTATCACTTCTCAAGATAATTGTGTAAAATATTTGTAATAAATTAACAATAAAATTTTACGATCGCCTATGCTTTTAAATACAGGCATATTATTTTCGTTTATGAGTACAATAAAATTGAGTATTTATTGTCTTTTAATCGGCTACGGTGAAATTGATTACAAATTAGAATGCAAAATTGAAAACGTTATACAATAATAGAGGATTTTTCCTTGTAGTTCTTTGAAAATCTGGTATTTTTATTGTTAATTTAAAAATAGATACGTGTAGAAAATTACTGATTATATTTAGATTTTCTTTTTTTACATTAAATAGATGTTAAAGTATAAACTGAAAGTATTCGAAAATACAACACAAATCCAATCTATGTAATCCAAAAATAATCTTCTACATCTTTTTTTACTACTATTAAGAGTAGGTGCTACTTCCTAATATAAAGTATGATAATATAATTAATTAAAGAATATTCTAATGAATAATATAAGATCAATAAGGATACAGATTTTTATTCTTGGAAGTGCGAGTTACTAACCATGTAAACATCTCCAGGAAAGATTCTGGGTTCCACTCCATAAAAAGTACATAATATTCCTTAAATAATAGGAAAGATATAGATTTTAGCTCTTTGTATTGTATGCTCGAAAAAGTCGGTCTTGAGTGAGTTTCTTGCATTTCTGGATCCTAAAATTTCCAGAAACACAGTTTTCAATCTTTATCTATCTGTTATATATTTATTTGAAACTGATAGTAATAAATATGCCAGTGGACTGACTAACTGACCTATTCCCAGATATTTTCAGGTAACAATGCTCTTTTGAAACGAAGTTTCATTGCCGATCAAATAATTTTATTTACATACCTTCCTGTTTCCCCTACTAAAAATAAATAGTTAGTGCAGCAGTGTCAAACCAGTTAGTGACAAGTCAGTTAGTGTGTTAACAAAATGTCTTCTTCAGCGCAACGCCAAAAGTTCGGACAGCTAACCCATAATGAAAAGCGTATAGTTAAAAATGTATTTGACTATGTTAAAAACGATCAAAATTGTGATTTAAGTGTGAACAATTGTGTGACAAAATGTTTCTTAATGACCGGAGTTAGTCAAGCCACAATCTACAGAATTTTAAGAGAAGAAATGGAGGGTGGTATAGACTTTCCAAAAAGAGACTAAGCAGAAAAGAACTTCAACTGACAGATAACACAAAACAAGCACAAGGCGTATTGTTCATGACTTTTTTATGAAAAAAAGGATTCTGACTTTGGATATGATCCTGCAGGCTGCGACAAACCACCCAGAAATACTTAAAATGTGTGTAGTAAAACTATGGAGTGTTTTAAAAGGTAAGAATTTTTACTGAAAAAATGTGAAAGAAAATCTTTATTGATAGAAAGTGGAGAAATTGTATACTGGAGAGGAGATTATTTAAGGAAAGTTAGAAAAGCTAGCCCTGAAGGAAAAAAGAATATATTACTTAGAATAGACTTTTTTTTTATGGGTCTAGCACACGTGCTGCAGGGAAGTCCCTAAAACGCTCCAGGAGCAGCATGTGTGCGGAAAAAGCGATTCACGTTATTCTTGAATCGCTGTAAATGGTACTCGGTGGGAAACACAGCGCTGGGCAAATTATTCCAAAGGGATGATGTTCTCCATATAAAAGACTGCTTGAAAAGCGTTGTACGCAGAGTAACAAGCTGAACCTCATACGGATGTGAAGAATCAGCGCGACGTGTATTTCTAACATGCACCGGTTTGGGAGGAATTAAGCGGGTTACATCCTTCGAACACTTTCCATGAAAATACTTGTAGAACAGGATCAAGTCGCCAACCGTTCTCCGATGTTCCAGTGAATCAAGGCCGCCGATCAGCTCCAGGTCTCCAATCAGACGGACAGCTCTTCTCTGAACAGAATCCAACAAATGTGTGTTTGGGAGCGGAGCCCCAAACATGGGAGCAGTATTCCATAGTTGGTCTAATTTGAGCTTTGTAAAGAATTAACAGTTGTTGTGGGGTGTAAAGCTTTCTGGTTCGAAATAATATTCCCAACTTTTGAGAAGCTCTCCTTGCTATGCCTGCAACATGTTCATGCCAGGACATATTTGCTCCCAAAGTAACGCCCAACAAATTGAGCGACGATGCTAGGGGAATGGAGTGCCCCGACATAACTATGTCAGGTTCAGCAACGTTAACTTTTTTAGAAAAAAACTGCGGCTTGGGTTTTTGTAGCGTTAAATTCCACTTGGTTACTGTCACTCCAAGATAGAATTTCTTTCAGGTCTTTGTTAAGTTGAACGACCTCCAGCTGTCTGCGGATATTCACCTGAATGACGTGGATAAATAAAGGGTACACAGTCAAAAAATTTTGGCAACATGGGAATGTCAAAAATGCTAGCCAAACATTCAATCAAGGTCTTAACTGGTCTTAAACCGCCATCTGGTAACGGTTAATTATTAAGCATATTGGAAGCGAAAGTGGTTTTGTGGACGAAGGCCTTTTAACATTCGTATCCAAGAAAACAAGAGATTATCACGAAGATATGAATTCCGATTTATTTAAAGATTGGTTTTTGCAGACGGTTCTGTTATTGTAATAGAAGATGCAAGCTATCATTCTAAAAAATTAGAACGAGTTCCAACCTTGGGTTGGCTGCAAAAGGATATCCAATCTTGGATGACCGAGAAAAAAATTTCGTTTCCAAAAGGCAGCGTTAAGAGAGAATTATTAGAACTTGTAAAGTCTTTGACGAAATGGGAAATAAATGTATTATTACTGTTTATCGCCTACCACCATATCATTGCTAGCTCAATGCGATAGTACTTTTATGGGCACAGGTTAAAGGTTAAGTCGCGAGGAACAATACGACCTATAAATAAGCAGATCTACAAAACTTTTTTCAGAATGCCATATCTAATGTTTCCACAGAAAATTGGCGAAAATGCGTCGAGCATATATTGAGGGTGGAAGATAAAATATGGACTGTGGTCATTGCAGTGGATGCCATTGCTTAACCTTTAATTATACATGTGAATTCAAATAAGTCGGACAATGATAGTTTTTCAAGCATGTCGGAGATAGAAGATTGATAATACTTTTTTCATTGTTGTTTGACTTCCTCATTTGTATATTTTTTAATTAATAATGTTTCATTATAAAATGTTATTTTTTTCTAATAAATGATTAAATATTACAAAACTGTTTCATTCGTACTATTCGCAAATAATGCGAATACGCCCAGGCGTACCACAAGTGGCCAGAATTATTTCAAACTATTTAGATCCAAACAATAAAAGGGTCGTTTTCCTATTGTACTCGAACATAAGCGATTGCGAATATTAAACCGATGCCAATAAAGTTGTTGAACAACTGCATTACAGGTTAGTTCTACTGCTTGATGCTAATTTGCATAATTCTAGATGATTTATTGCTATCACTTTCAAATAAATAGAGTATAATTTGTTTCTCGATTGAATGAGGTATCGATTGTAAATTTGGTATACCTAACACTTTAAATAGGAGATAAACCTATAGTCCTTGAACGATACTGCTCCAGGGGAAGGGAGTGAAAGAGAATACGGTCGATACATTTTGTAATTTCAATAATTTTATGGGAATTGTTGCTGGTTGTTAGTTGAAATAATGAACAAATTTTATGCGTAAATATTTAACGTGGAACATATAAGTGGCTGAAGCGTCGAGGGAGGAGGTTAGATAGGTACAATATATTGTTTTCGACGTTCTTATTAGGATTCTTGAGTCAACGAATCAGTAAATTATATTTTCTAGTGTTCCGGACGGAATACTTATAAGATCACTTCGGTGTCTGTCTGTCCGTCTCTCTGTCAATATGTCCCACTAGATTTTCTCCGAAACTATTTGATGTAGAGAGTTGAAATTTGGCACTAATATAGGAATCGATGGTCTCATCAAAGCCGTCTAGTTTTGAAAGTTAAATTTTGACTTAAGAGGTTAGTTTTGAGAGGTGAAATCGTAAGTGAAAAAACGAGGTTTCAAATGAAAGCTTGTAAAAATACGAGTTCAAAAATATATATAATGTTATACCTGCGTACACTGTTCTTTGTATTATTTTTTTAAAAATGCGAAAAATCGCTGTCCTCCCCCTTATCTCGAAAAGTAATGATCAAAATATTTTGAAAAAATACTGGAATATTCTCTACAGGGTCTAGATTGAACGAAAATTATCACGAGTGCATTACCTTTAATAATTTATCTGGTATATAAAAAAAATAAAAATTTCAAGGTCCTCAGTTTTCAATAAAAATCGGAAAAAAACTTTGTTGAAAACTCATTTGATGTTGGTTTTGTGAAGTTATTTATCATTTTAAACCCCAGTAACAAAATTTGTTGTTTTAAAAGCAATCAATGTACGGAACACTAATTGCGCCGACTTGCCGGTTATTAAAATTTAAGTTAGGTATTTTTATTTTTTAATATTTCCAAAGTAACAACATTTGCTTCCTCTGCTCAACATTTAAATTAAAATATTTGTAAATTTGGAGTTATTCTTTAGTAGGAGAAAATCAAATTCATATTTATTTTAGAATTGTCGATTTTTATGTCCATTTTCTTTCTAAGATGGAGTTTTATTTTTATAAACTAGGCCCATATGCAACTTTTATGTTAATTTCAAACCATCCTGTAAATAGCAAATCATTACCTACCATAAGGTACTAAATCTTCATACTAAACGTAATTCTTCTCTTCCCCAATTGTAACTTATGTATTTACTGCTGTTCCGTGGGAGTATATTATGTTGATTCAAGTGGATCTTTTTTACTTTCCAACTAATCCCTGTAAAATTTATGGCTTTACTTTGTAAATGATTTGCTTATTTAGTAAATATGGTAGCTTTAAAGTAAGTTTGCATCACACAATACGGAGAAAATGGACACCTTATTTAGAGTAGTGAAAAGTAATATTACTGTATTGTCAACAAATTCAGAATTAACAGTCTAAAAGGGTACACATATATATATATATATATATATATATATATATATATATATATATATATATATATATATATATATATGTATAATATATATATATATATATATATATATATATATATATGTTTTTTATTTTTTTTTTTTTATGGGACTAGCACACGTGCTACAGGAAAGAAGTCGCTGTAAATTGTACTCGGTGGGAAACACAGTCTTGGGCAAATTATTCCAAAGGGATGATGTTCTCCATATAAAAGACTGCTTGAAAAGCGTTATACGAGGAGTAACAAGCTGAACCTCATACGGATGTGAAGTATTAGCCCGACGTGTACTTCTAACATGCACCGCTCTGAGAGGAATTAAGCGGGCCACATCCTTCGAACACTTTCCATGAAAATGTTTGTAGAACAGGCTCAAGTCGCCAACCGTTCTTCGATGTTCCAGCGAATCAAGGCCGCCGGTCAGTTCCGGGTCTCCACTCAGACGAACAGCTCTTCTCTGAATAGAATCCAACAAATGCAGTGTATGTTTGGGAGCGAAGCCCCAAACATGGGAGTAGTATTCCATAGTTGGTCGGATCTGAGCTTTGTAAAGAATTAACAGTTGTTGTGGAGTGTAAAGCTTTCTAGTTCGAAATAATATTCCCAACTTTTGAGAAGCTCTCCTTGCTATGCCTGCAACATGTTCATGCCAGGACATATTTGCTCTCAAATTAACGCCCAACAAATTGAGTGACGATGTTAGAGCAACGTTAACTTTTTTAGAAAAAACTGCCGCCTAGGTTTTTGTAGCGTTAAATTCCACTTGGTTACTGTCACCCCAATATAAAATTTCTTCCAGGTCTTTGTTAAGTTGAATGACTTCCTGCTGTCTGCGGATATTCGTCTGAGTAGCCGATATCCGAGCTTTCAAAGTGAATGAAGAGATAAGCGTACTGAGAAAAAGAGTAGGAGACAGTATGGAGCCTTGAGGTACACCGGCGTTGATAGTGAAGCTGTTAGAAAGAAATCCGTCTATTGCCACTCGTAAAGAACGCTCTCTGAGGAAACATGAGAGCCACAAACAGAACTTTTCAGACATACCTTAAGAGCGTAGCTTAGCCAACAGCCCATCGTGCCAAACACGGTCGAATGCCATGGATATGTCAAGAGCAACCGCTCGAGATACTCCAAAGTGTTCAAATGCGTTGTTCCAAACGTGTGTTACATTTCCTGTTGATCTATTTTTACGAAAGCCATATTGATGATCGCTAATAATGTTGAAACCTTCAAGATATTTTAGAAGATGCTGATTGATAGCCTTTTCCATGACTTTCGATATATATATATATATATATATATATATATATATATATATATATATATATATATATATATATATATATATATATATATATATATATATGTATATATGTATATATGTTTATATGTATATATGTATGTATATATATATATATATATATATATATATATATATATATATATATATATATATATATATATATATATATATATAGTTCTTGGGATCTTTTTTACTTTTTCAACTGAATTATTTTTTGATATATTACTACAACCATTGTGTACCTGCTGAAAAACATAAATCTTTGGGGTCGATGTTCTAAGTAGCTAAAGTAATGAACCCATTATTATTATTTTTTTTATGTTTATGTTAAACAATTTTCGTATTATCTTGTACATATATATATATATATATATATATATATATATATATATATATATATATATATATATATATATATATATATATATATATATATATATATATATATATATATATATATATATATAATATATATATATATATATATATATATATATATATATATATATATATATATATATATATATATATATATATATATAACATGTACAATTCAACATCTGTACATGTAGATGAATCGTTCAGCTAGATTTTCCACAATATTTAATTAAAGTTACTCTAGATGCAACGAAAATACTGGAAAAATAATATACAATGATTTTCCTACTATTGTAGTAGTGACAAATATTTATCCGTGGCGGCATCCTATTTTACGTTCGTATTATCATGCAACTCCCATTACAAATACGTATATGAAAAGAGTCGAAAACAAAGCTGTAGGCAATGGAGGTTTGATAACTGATTTATATACGTCGTTACTCCAAACACATGCTAGTCATTCATATGGGCTGAGGTTTCGTTGTTTGTGAAGTAACATAGATTCAGCATAATTACTTTTATTTTGAACTGTGATCAACAGCAGGATTATTCAGGATTACGTAACAATAATTAGAATCTTAGAGTACGGAAATTTGTAGTTGTGGCACTGGCTAAACTGATCTAAGATGTAGATTTTCACGAAATTCATAAAAGTGTCAATATCTCAAGATCTACCGTTGTTTTACTAAGATTATATTTACATATTCTGATGAGGTATGAACTGGCCTATCAACTCTCGAAGGAATACGTTGGTTTTTGGGATCGGCATTAATTGTTCGTTAATATAAAATAAACTCTTTGAGGTCTGCGCCCCTGTTGCCAGGCTCAGCCCAGTTCCTTCTTATACATGTCTTATTATTGTTGTTAGCCTTATATATATCTTATTATTGTTGTTAGCCTGTTGCTTGCATGCTCCAAATTTCAAAGACTATTCTTTTGGATCTGTCCTAACCCTGGATGAAGTGTGAAGGAACGCATTTGCGAAAATGGAAACGCACATCCCATTATCTCAAAAACTGTTGCTCAGAGCAACATTTACCAGGTGAGGGATTTTAGACAGGAGAAAGCGAAAAATACGAATATTTAATTAAAAATATCCTACAGAGTGGTATAAAAAGGTTACGACAATTTAAAACTACACACAGTGCAAAAGTGGCGCCTCCTACAATTTATAACAAAACTGTGATTTCCATTCCTCATCTCAGAAACCTCTTAGCACCAAATCTTGTACAAATAGTACAATTATAAAGAAAGCTACTTAAGAAAAACTAAAACAAAAGTATAAATTTGACACCATGTATCTCAAAAATTACGAATTTTTGGACTAAGGTAAGTTGGGTTAAATGGTCATATTTCATCCCAGAAAACCCTATGTACACGGAATAATATATATATATATATATATATATATATATATATATATATATATATATATATATATATATATGTATATATGTATATATATATATATATATATATATATATATATATATATATATATATATATATATATATATATATATATATATATATATATATATATGTATATGTATATGTATATATGTATATATATATATATATATATATATATATATATATATATATATATATATATATATATATATATATATATATATATATATATATATGTATATATATATATATATATATATATATATATATATATATATATATATATATATATATATATATATATATATATATATATATATATATATATATATATATATATATGTATATATATATATATATATAAATATATATATATATATATATATATATATATGTATATATATATATATATATATATATATATATATATATATATATATGTATATATATATATATATATATATATATATATATATATATATATATATATATATATATATATATATATATATATAATATATATATATATATATATATATATATATATATATATATATATATATATATATATATATATATATATATATATATATATGTATATATATATATATATATATATATATATATATATATATATATATATATATATATATATATATACAATAACGCTACCATTTTATATAAAGAACCACAATATTATAAAAGAAAGTTTTAAGAAATGGTGGTAATCAATGACAATACACATACAATGAACAAAAGATCAGACATAGAGGATCTTAGTTCAGTATATTTGTATATACTGAAACTTAATAAAGATATTGCAACAATAAATAATCTAGTACAAGAATCCTCCCTGGCTACCAATTAAAATTCACATTAACAATTAAATTCTCTTTTTTGTTTTGGACATTGGATCCACTTGTCTACACTATATTTATTATTTTTTACAACATGTTTTATAACCTTCATACCCTATTTTACAATTTTATATATTATTTTTTCTAGTAAATTTTTTTTTCTTACTCTTTGGTCACGTTTGAAAACAAAGAAATAATGTTCCTAAAGAATTTTAAATAAAAACTCTTCTTCATTACTCGAACACGCTGTATATACCTGATGCCACTTTAGGCAACACATAATGTATATTATTCCTCTTTTTTCAATTTACTTTTTCGATTGTCTATCGATTTTCCACGACACATGCGTAGATGACTATAATTTTCCCGTAAAATTCTTACTTCACCTATCAAACATCAACTACCATGTGGTAGAGATAGTTTTTCATTTTCTATTACAAAAGAAATAATGATATGTTTCGTAACTTAATATTTCTACAGTGATGTGTAATTTAAATCAGGAATTTCTACTCCAGTGTGTAAGTTCACTTTTGAATTTTTCATGAGATCTACAATTAATTCGTATGATCAATTTTTAGATGCCTTGACAAAGAAATAAAAGTATTTCGAAAGCTTGGTAATAAGCAAAAGAGTTTTAATTTGGTCCAAAACCTGACTCCAACCCTACTAGTTTTGAAATTTGTTCCCTCACTAGCGAGTCGCTACTCTTCTTATTCTCTCTCTCTCTCTCTCTCTCTCCCTCTCTCTCTCTCTCTCTCTCTCTCTCTCTCTATATATATATATATATATATATATATATATATATATATATATGTATATATATATATATATATATATATATATATATATATATATATATATATATATATATATATATCTTCGACTAGCATTGACTCTACCTGCGGTCGCAGGTTGGCCAAGAACGTCTGGACAATTTCGCTATAATTTCAATTGAATATGAAATTGCCAAAAAAATTAATTTAGATCATGTCATTGACAAAATTTCATCAGAAAAAGCGAAAGAAGTATAATTTTAACCAAATCCCATTGTTGTCTTCTGTTCTATAAAATACCTACTTACGGAAAAAATTCGAATCTTGCTCTGGTCGCTCAAGACCTTAGCTACGACACTGTATATATATATATATATATATATATATATATATATATATATATATATATATGTATATATACGAGGCTGGTTTGAAAAGTCCGTGCAAAGTCCGAGAGATGGCACCACCGGCGCGTATCGAGATCATGTTTAGTTAGTAGCATCTCTTGAATGAACGCACACCAAGTTTCAGCCATATTGGTCTATTTCTTTGTGTTTGGCATTCGTGTGAATCAAGGAAGTCGAGTGATTTTCAAGAAATGGACGAAAAAGAATTTCGTGTGGTGATTAAACATTACTTTATGAAAGACAAAACGCCTCAGGAGACTAAAGAGAAGCTTGATAAACATTATGGTGACTCTGCACCTTCGATTAGAACAGTTTATAAGTGGTTTCAAAATTTTCGAACTGGCCATATGGGCACAAGTGACGCTGAACGTTCTGGACGGCCTGTGGAGGTTACGACTCCAAAAATCATTGATCAAATCCATGATATGGTGATGGATGACAGAAGAGTTAAGGTCCGTGAGATTGCTAGTGCTGTGGGCATCTCGACTGAACGGGTACATAATATTTTGCATAAACATTTGGACATGAGAAAGCTATCCGCAAGATGGGTCCCGCGATTGCTCACGCTTGACCAAAAACGGAATGGTGTGAAGTGTTGCAAGGATGGTTTGCAGCTGTTCCAGAAGAATCCGGAGGACTTTAAGCGTCGTTTCGTCACTGTGGATGAAACATGGATACATTACTATACTCCTGAGACCAAACAACAATCTAAACAATGGGTTACCAAGGGGGAATCTGCACCAAAAAAGGCGAAGACCGTTCCTTCGGCCGGAAAGGTTATGGCGACTGTCTTTTGGGATTCGCAAGGGATAATCCTCATCGACTATCTGGAAAAGGGTACAACTATTACAGGTGAATATTATTCATCGTTATTGGACCGTTTGAAAACCGAGCTGCAAGAAAAACGCCCGCGATTGACCCACAAGAAAGTCCTTTTCCATCACGACAACGCACCAGCACACACCTCAGCAGTTGTGGTCGCAAAATTAATGGAAATAGGATTCCAACTCGTTTTACATCCCCCCTATTCTCCACACTTGGCTCCCTCGGACTACTATTTGTTCCCCAATTTCAAGAAATGGCTGGGGGGACAAAGATTTTATTCAAACGAGGAGGTGATTGCAGACACTAATGGATATTTTGCAAACTTGGACAAATCCTATTATTCGGAAGGGATCAACAAACTAGAACATCGTTGGACGAAGTGTATAAGCCTAAAAGGAGACTATGTCGAAAAATAAAAAAGGTTTACCCCAAACACATAAGTAGTTTTTATTTTTTTGCACGGACTTTTCAAACCAGCCTCGTATATATATATATATATATATATATATATATATATATATATATATATATATATATATATATATATATATATATATATATATATATATATATATATATATATATATATATATATATATATATATATATATATATATATATATATATATATATATATATATATATATATATATATATATATATATATATATGAGTCTATGAACTGATTCTGTACCTATTTTATCTTCAACCTAAATTTAGTCAAGATCCGTTCAATCTTTTGTGTGTGATACCCAAAAAGTGCAAATAAACAAGAAAACCGAGAAAATTAATACATTCAATAATACCTTCCAAAAACAGTTAATTTATAAACCCAGTTTCTTATAGTCTCTATACGTCTCTGTACGATGTTATATGTTCAGAAACCACCTTTATGGACTCTATTCCTAAGACCGTACTAAAACCAATCCAATAAAACACAAAAAAATATAGAATCCTAAAATGTGTATCCATCAAAAACATAATTTTAAATTTATGTCACTCCTCCACTGTAAAAAAGCCATCAAACAAAGTTATCAAACAAAAACAAGCCATTTGCCGGGAGAAGTCAATAAAGTAGGGTCTTTTTAAAAGGCCAGTCTGACCCCTTGTTCATTAATTTTTAATGTGATTGTGTGCAATGAATAAATAAAATGCATTATAAAACCTGTATTGCGAGCGACCCAATGATCGACCGCTAGTTTCAGACTATCGGCCAAAAACTAAGCCATGCAGACCACGTGCCACAGATCATATAAAATTGAAGCAAATTTTCCAAACGCTGATGTGATTACATGAACCGGATATTGTACAACCCTTGCTGAGGTTATACCTTTCAATTCTTTTATAGACTGTTTTTTTTTTCGGATCTATTATGGCCAATTTACGAAATAAGGTTAGTTTTTTGTCTTTAAATAAAATAATAGGTTTTAAATTTTTTCAAATGTTGTTAGACCGAGAGTCTGTTGTTTAATAACAGCCGTCATTTGGTTCACGATGAGATTTTTATAAGTGTAATTTGTTTACTCGTAACTAATTCTTGCTCAAGTGTAATAAAAATTATATCTGCTATAATTAGTATTCGGAACGGAACGTAGAACTGATTCTAGATACACTAATCTAATCAAAGATATATACGAAAATGCAAAGATTTACATAAAACCTAGTAAAGAACAAATACGTATACGAAGAGATGTAAGACAGGGAGACAGAATCTCTCCTAAGCTATTTATTACAGCTCTAGAAAACGTAATTCGCCAACTAGATTGGACAAAGAAGGGCCTAAAGATAGATGATGTGTATCTGAGTCATTTAAGGTTCGCAGGTGATACTGTAGTGATTAGTAGTATTCTAGATGAGTTACAAGAAATGATAAATGAGTTAAATTACCACTCAAAGACCTAAAATGAATAATGAATAAAAGTAAGACCAATACTAATAACAACATAGTAATAAATTTGAAAGGAACACCTCTCGAAATTGTGAAGAATTATGTGTATCTGGAGCAAGAAATTACTATGACTAAGATGAAATGTCAAGAAGAATCAGGCTTGGATGGTACACATTCGGGAAAATAAGTTATATATTCAACGATAAAGCCATCCAAAATAAGTTAAACGCGAAAGTTTACGACCAGTGCATCCTACCCGTAATTATATATGGCGCTGAAACTTGGACACTGAATATAACATACAAGCTCGGACCCAGAAAGCACACGAAAGACAGATGATCGGGATAAAACTTAAAGATAGAAAAAGAAACAAGGGGATACGTGAACAAACGAAATTAAAGGATGTTACGTAGCAGAGAGAAAGTGGCAATGGGCTCGACATGTAGCAGGCACGACCGATGATCGATGGACCCAGCGAACATTAGAATGAAGACCACGAGAACAGAAAAGGAGCGTAGGACGTCTCACAATAAGATAGCGGGATGATATCCAGGGGGTTGCGGGCATCGGAAGGATGACAACAGCTGCAAATAGATGAAAATGGAAATTCAGGGGGAAGGCCTACATTCAGCATTGGATAGAACTAATTTTATAGTTAATATAGTGATATAGTCACGGAACACTATGGGATTACTTCGGTGTCCGTGTAGGTGTCACACCCGATGTTCTTCGAAACTATTTGAGGTAGAAAGTTGAAATTTGGCACAAGTATAGGAATTAATGGCCAGTCTGAGCCGTGTAGTTTTGAAACTTAAAATTTGACTTAAGTAGTAGTTGTAGGGGGAAGTAAAAAAAAATTCAGAGAGGGGGTTTCAAATGAAAGCTTGTGAAAATACAAGATCAAAAATATATATGATTTAATACTCGCGCAAATTTTTCTTCATATGACTCTTAAAAAAGGCTAAAAATCATCCCCCCCCCCCCAAGCCCGAGGAGTATTGATCACAACATTTTGACCACGGGACTAAGAGCTACAAAATACTGATACGTATTCGGTGCAGGACTATACTCAAATACTTTAATAATTAATAGCCATAATGACTGGTAACAAACAGATAGTTACCGAATCAGAATAATGTTATTTCTTTATAATTAAACAAATATTTAGGTAGTGAATATTTGTTTTAAACTTTTACTACTGGATTGAGCTAGATTCATTTATTGGCTATTAGGTAGCTAAGAAGCTATAACTATTAGACATTATTGACTAGGAAAAAACTTGAAAATACATACTGGATCTATATATATATATATATATATATATATATATATATATATATATATATATATATATATATATTTATATATATATATATATATATATATATATATATATATATATATATATATCAAGTCAGGGACCTAATTAACTAGCCTAGCTAAGGATTTTATTTTATTTTAAAAAGAATCACCATACGGAACACTAACTGGGCAAGTTCGACTTGCACTTGACCTTTTTTTTATGTAGGGGTTAACATCATATGTTTAGTAATCAAAGAAATGACGGTCATCACATTAATAATTTCAAACTTGTTGCTGCGGTAGAGGAAAGATGATGGTATGAAACGCTTCTCCGGTCCTTGGAAATTTGATTGGTATGGAGCATTTTACTAGAATTGTTAGTCGCCATATTGAGCCCCCTCTCGTTTTTTTCCAAAGGGCCACGTTGTATTTGAAAGCTTAAGTTTCAATGAAAAAATTGACACCCTTGAATTTTTTTTTCGTTAATTTTATTTTTGGGCATGGGGGTGGCCCCGTTGACGCGAAACGTCCCCATATATATACATATATATATATATATATATATATATATATATATATATATATATATATATATATATATATATATATATATATAGGGTTTCCCACTATCTCAGAAACTGACGCTCGGAGCAATATTTACAGAGCTTTTTTAGACAGGAGAAGTCGAAGAATACGAATATTTAATTAAAAATATCATACAGGGTGGTATAAAAAAGTGATAACAATTTAAAAGTATACACAGTGCAATAAGTGGCGACCCCTACAATTTACAACAAAACTGTGAGCGACTTCTCATCTCAGAAAACCCCTTAGCACCGAATCTTGTACAAATAGTACAATTATGAAAAAAGCTACTTAAGAAAAGCTAAAATAATTTTATAGTAGTATAATTTTGACTCCCTGTATCTCAAAAATTACGAATTTTTGGACTAAGGTAAGTCAGGTTAAATAGTCATATTTTCATCCCAGACATCCACAGTAACTTTATGTACAGGGTGGACCAAATTGGACACTTTTGAAGGTAAACCCCTTTATCTAAAGGAGATAGACAAAAACTGATGTCGGTGTCTGAAACTCAATTTTTATGATAAACTCAATGGTGAAAACCGCATATGGTCCAAAGCCTACTTCACAAAATGTGCATTTAAAACTCGCGTAAAAACTGAAAACCTTTATATTTTGAAGTAGATTTAAGCAAAATATAAAGTGTGCTATATTTTTAGAATGGGAATTTAAAGCTCTATTCAGATAAGGGAAAATATACAGGGTATCCCATTTAAAAAATAAATTTTTGCGATAATAACTATTAAAATATTAGTTGCAAAAAAATGTAACTTACACTGTTGAAATTCACGTGAAAAAGTGCTTTGAGAATGTTTCTACAGAAATCAAACATTTTCAATAGGAAAAGAATTATAAACACTTTTTTCAAAATGCAGATTTTTGAAAAACACTCTTTATATCTGAAACGGTAATAGATATCGATATACGGTTTTCACCATTGAGTTTATCATAAAAATTGAGGCTCAGACACCGACATCAGTTTTGGTCTATCTCCTTTAGATAAAGGGGTTTACCTTTAAAAGTGTCCAATTTGGACGACCCTGCACGCGGAATACTATATATACATATATATATATATATATATATATATATGTATATATATATATATATATATATATATATATATATATATATATATATAAGTGTATATAATTATATATATAATATGATTGGCAGCAAGATTGATTTACGAATTGATAAAATAAAGAAGCAGCCTATAGAATTATTTTACCTATTGTATCGAAAACCGTTCGGGCAAATAAATCATTTTGACAGAATAGAACTTTCGTTGCTGAAAATTCAATTACCGATCTTGTTGTAAAGAAACAAGAAACTTTTAACTAATAATAAGTGGGTTGTAACACTGTTGATGAATTGCTGTTTTAAGTATGTATTTGTTTAAAATCACTTTTACGAGTTAAGGATGGCTTAAAAGTTCTGTGAGAAAGGCGAAGAGAATGAATAAGTGAAGTCTTGTTAATAGCTTAATGTGTTTTTAAAAAGTAGTTTTGTAGTTACGGTTAATAGAAATTTTCGTTTGTTGTAAGAAAAGGCGGGTAAACGTTTTCAATTAGCTGGTAAAATCTCCTAATAAATTATATATAACTAATCTATTAGCTTAGTCTCTTAACCCTGTAATTTATTGTCTAGTTTAATTAATATTTTTGTACTTAAAGTTAGTTGAATCCATATACGCAGGAAATATGTTAGCCCAGCGGCATTATGTTAAGTAAAATAATGACAGTTAATAGTGCAATCGGGGTTTTAAAATTACCGGCATAGTTCAGATTGCACTGATATATTTCCAAAAATAAAACCAGTCAAGTGCAATTTGGACTTCCGCAATTAGTGTTCCGTACCGTGATTTCCTTTGAAATAAAATTTTTTGTTACGTAGCATAAAATGATCAGTGTCTATCAAAACACACCCCAAATAAGTTGTTAAGAAAGTTTGTTTCCGATCTTTGTTTTTATATACCAGATAAATTATTAAAGGTACTGCACTCGTGATAATTTTCATTTAATTTACACCCTACGAAAAATATTCCAGAATTTTCTCGAAATTTTTTGATTAGTACTATTAGAGATAGGGTGTGGGGGACAGCGAGTTTTGGCAATTTTTAAAAATAATGTAAAGAAAAGTTTGCACGAGATTACATCATATATAATTTTGAACTTGTGTATTCACAAACTTTCATTTGACACGCCTGTAGATTACCCTGCAAAAATTTTTTTTCCTTTCCGATTTCACCCCCCAAAACTAACTCCTTAAGTCAAAATTTATCTCTTTTTAAGCTTTAAGCAGAGCCTTGCCACTGTGGTGCATTCATTTTATCCATGATTTATATCCCAATCTCCCTAAAAGAGCTTTGATTTTTTTTTCTTTGCACCAATCAAGCTGCAATACAGCGAAATCTCTTACTCTTCACTACGCTCATAAACGTAAACCCTTACATTGAATCTTAAGTCACAAGAGAAAAAATTTAGTTCAGGCTAATTTGGATTAGTTCAACTTTTCTAAGAAATGGAGTGGAACCATTCTCATCACAATTAAAATTAATCCAGGAATGGGAGGGCGAGGGTCTTTTGACCAAAGAAAAATTCTTTCTTACAGTGAAACTTTGAAAGCTTTATCCTTTTAACGTCATGAAAGACAATTTGTCAAAATTTCCACTTTTTATAACAAAATTGCATGTAGCCTTTCGTTACATGGTACGAGGATGGATTGAAAAGTTCGCGGCCTCACCAAAAAATAATTATAATATTTTTATTATAGTATCCTCAATAAGTTCATACTTCCGTTGGTGATCACAGTGTAAAATATTGTTGCTGTAGAATTTGTGGTTTTTACGTTAGAACGAGTTTAGTGAGACCAAATGCAGCGTTTTTGGAAAAATGGAAAAAATTGAACAACGTGCGGTCATCAAATACCTGTTTAAAAAAAGATTAACACCAAAGGACGAGAGAGCATCGAAGATGATCCTCGCTTCGGCCGGCTCACGACGTCTACGACTGAAAAAAACATCGGCAAAGCGTTTGATCTCATATTGAAAGACCATAGGTTAACTATCAGGGAGATTGTAGACACTATAGGCACCTTGTCTGAACGAACACAAAACATTATTGCCAACGAACTCGGATTTTCTAAGGTTTCCGCTAGGTAGATTCCCAGATTGCTTTCAGTTGAACAAAAACGAATTCGGCGCACGATTTCTCGCGACTGTTTGGAGATGTTTGAGGCTGATTCGCAAGATTTCTTTAACAGGTTTGTGACAATGGACGAATCCTCGGTTCACCACTATACTCCAGAGTCAAAACAACAATCCAAGTAGTGGAAAAAATCTGGTGACCCGACCCCAAAGAAAGCGAAGGCAATTCTGTCGGCTGGAAAGTGATGGCGTCAGTTTTTTGGGATGCTAAATGTATTATTATGGTGGATTACTTTCCGAAAGGCAAAACAATTAACTCGACTTACTATTGTCCCTTTTGCGTCCTTTACGTCAAAAAATTAAAGAGAAACGCCCAGGATTACTAAGAAAGAAAGTTTTGTTCCATCAGGACAACGCTCGCGTTCACACGTCTGTTGAGTCTATGGCTCAAATTCGTGATTCTGGTTTCGAATTGCCTCCCCACCCGGCTTATTCTCCTGATTTAGCACCTTCGGACTTTCATCTGTTTCCAAACCTAAAAAAACCCCTCGGTGGCTAGAAATTTTCATCAAATGAAGTTCTAAGCACTTTTCTTAACGTTGCATCAGCTGCAGTTAAGTTTTGAGACCTTGAGAAATCTTTTTTTTGAAACTAGTTTGGAAGCTTTGAAAAGCAGATGGAAGAAGTGCATAGAGCTAGATGGAGATCACGTCGAAAAATAAAAATATTTTTGTACGTATTTTATTTTGTTTTCTTGACTAGGCCGCGAACGTTTCAATCCATCCTCGTAACTTCTTCTGATGCTGTTTGCAACTACCAAACATTTAGGTTTTATTCCATCTTATTATTTACTTTTACAATTAGTCTGAAAATAATTAATTAGGGTATTCTTGGAATTCATACTGAACTTTATAAGGCATATAAATTTAATAATGCGGATTTCCCATATTTATTTCTGTCTGTTCATTTAGAATGGAACCTGTGTTTTTCAAATGGTTTATCTCTAGGCATTCCAAAAGGTTTAACTTTTTTCTTTGTTTTCTACATGTAACATTTCAAACTAATCATTAAATTGACGGTTCTGTTCTATTAAATGATTGCTGTATGAAAAATCTGTTTTGTTGGTAAGAAAACTTCGTTTGTGTTCTGAAATTCTAGTTTCAAATGAGCGCCCTGTATGCCCTATGTCCGACTTAGTACACGAACAGCAATTCAATTTATATAGTCCTGATTTTTCACCTTTGTTTTGTTTAACTTTCGCATTTTTTATGAATTTTCCTAGTGAGTTATTAGTTTTTAAAGCTATATTTATATTATTTTGGTTTGATTAATGTTAAATTTTTTCTAAAGATATGCCAAAATATGTTAATGATTTATAATTAGGGTAGACTTCAGAAATAGCTTTGTTTTTAAGTTTTTTATTTACGGTATTAAATTTAATTCGTTATTGAAATCATTTTCAGATAAATGAACACTCACAAGCCTATGTAACATACTGTGATATGCTGCAAATTTGTGTTGTTTTGGGTGATTTGAAGTGTTGTGTATTGTTGTGTCTGTATGTGATGGTTTATGAAATATTGAAAATTTATGTTTGTTGTTATCCCTTGATATAGTAAGATTTGGGAAATTAAGTGAATTATATTCCTCTATTTCCATTGTAAATGTTATATTTTTGTGGATGGAATTGATGTGATTAAAAAATGTATTCAACTGTCTGTCCATGCCATTGAAACAAACTAAAATGTGGTCTACATAACGGTACCAGAATAGTAAAGATTTGTACATATCATGTTTTTGAATTATATTTTCGACGTTATTCATCAAAAATTTCTGGTAAAAGTCGGCTTAAGGGGCTTCCCATTATAAGTCCTTCTGGGCAATTGTAGATTGAATTATTAAATACAAAATAATTTTGTTTCACACATTATTTTAGTATGTTGAGAATATCTTGTTTATAATAATATTGACATTGTTTTTATTTAATAGATGTTCTACCATAACAATTGTTTCGTTTGGAGGTATGCTGGGGAATAAATTTTGTACATCAAATGATACTAAATTGGCTCTTGAAGGAAGATTTATATTTGAAATTTTCTGAACTAACTCTAAAGAGTTTTTTACAGAACAAGTGGGTTGAAAATTTGTATGAATTTTAATCGTGTCTATAAGAAAATTTGAGAGTTTGTATGCTGGTACTGCCATGTAGGAGACCACTGACCTAATCGGATAATCTTGTTTGTGTAGTTTAATTAAAGAATAGAGTTGAGGTGGTTGGGGATTCATAGTTGTTAATTTGATTATTTTATAATCTAGTCTGATACTGGAACCTTTCGCTATTTCGAGACAGATTTCATTTTTAAAAATTTTTGTTGGGTCTTTGCTTGAAGTCTGAAAATTACTTTTTTTAATAAAATCTATTGTTTTTTTTCTCTATATTGTGCCTTGTTAATTGCGACTACGGTATTTCCTTTAGCTGCTTTGGTGAATGTAACATTTTCTTCTTTTTAATAAGTTTTGCTGTGTTATTATCTTGATTTGCGTTGTCGTGTTTGCTGTCTAAAAATTCTTTTTTAATGATGTCTGATGTATTTCGTTTAAAGTTATTTCTGTTTCTACTGCTAATAACTTTGATTCCTTTATATTAAAATTTTTATCTAAATTATGTTTAAATCCTTTATTTTGGAGATTTATTTCTTGACTTGAAAAAGTTGAATCCGAAACTTGTGATTGGAATTTTTTTTTCATTTTTCTATATCTGCTATCAGATTTTGTTTTTGTTTGATAAGTGTATTAAGTTTCTTTTTTGTTTTAACTGTTTTTTGCCAATGATCGATCGAATTTTATCTCTGGTGTCTGAATCAAAAATATTAAATTCGATTGGGTGTAGTCTTTTATCCTTTCCCCAAAAAACTCTACGAATAAGAAAAGTAGAGATTTTTACAGAAAAGAATCTTTCTTGTAGTAGTACTTGGGCTTTTTAAAGAAAAAGAAACCCGCCCTTATAGTTACACTGTATAAGCAATAAAAAATCCTGTTTCTAGGGGAGCTTACGAGGCTGGTTTGAAAAGTCCGTGCAAAGTCCGAGAGATGGCACCACCGGCGCGTATCGAGGTCATGTTTAGTTAGTAGCATCTCTTGAATGAACGCACACCAAGTTTCAGCCATATTGGTCTATTTCTTTGTATTTGGCATTCGTGTGAATCAAGGAAGTCGTGTGATTTTCAAGAAATGGACGAAAAAGAATTTCGTGTGGTGATTAAACATTACTTTATGAAAGGCAAAACGCCTCAGGAGACCAAAGAGAAGCTTGATAAACATTATGGTGACTCTGCACCTTCGATTAGAATAGTTTATAAGTGGTTTCAAAATTTTCGGACTGGCCATATGGGCACAAGTGACGCTGAATGTTCTGGACGGCCTATGGAGGTTACGACTCCAGAAATCATTGATCAAATCCATGATATGGTGATGGATGACAGAAGAGTTAAGGTGCGTGAGATTGCTAGTGCTGTGGCCATCTCGACTGAACGGGTACATAATATTTTGCATAAACATTTGGACATGAGAAAGCTATCCGCAAGATGGGTGCCGCGATTGCTCACGCTTGACCAAAAACGGAATCGTGTGAAGTGTTGCAAGGATGGTTTGCAGCTGTTCCAGAAGAATCCGGAGGAGTTTAAGCGTCGTTTCGTCACTGTGGATGAAACATGGATACATTACTATACTTCTGAGACCAAACAACAATCTAAACAATGGGTTACCAAGGGGGAATCTGCACCAAAAAAGGCGAAGACCGTTCCTTCGGCCGGAAAGGTTATGGCGACTGTCTTTTGGGATTCGCAAGGGATAATCCTCATCGACTATCTGGAAAAGGGTAAAACTATTACAGGTGAATATTATTCATCGTTATTGGACCGTTTGAAAACCGAGCTGCAAGAAAAACGCCCGCGATTGGCCCACAAGAAAGTCCTTTTCCATCACGACAACGCACCAGCACACACCTCAGCAGTTGTGGTCGCAAAATTAATGGAAATAGGATTCCAACTCGTTTCACATCCCCCCTATTCTCCAGACTTGGCTCCCTCGGACTACTATTTGTTCCCCAATTTGAAGAAATGGCTGGCGGGATAAAGATTTTATTCAAACGAGGAGGTGATTGCAGACACTAATGGATATTTTGCAGACTTGGACAAATCCTATTATTCGGAAGGGATCAACAAACTAGAACATCGTTGAACGAAGTGTATAAGCCTAAAAGGAGACTATGTCGAAAAATAAAAAAAGTTTACCCCAAACACATAAGTAGTTTTTATTTTTGCACGGACTTTTCAAACCAGCCTCGTATTTCCTCCATCCATAAGGCCAGATAAACCTATCCCCCCTATCCACCCCTGGCTAGACTACTATTTATGTGCCTTTTAAATTATTACTCTTAAAATCTAAACAGAAAAAAGATGATTAGAATGCTTCTCCGTTTCCTTACCTAAATTTTGGGGTCGTAGGGGATATAACGATTTTCTGGAGTGAAATTTTGATGTGATATGTTCTTGCTAAACCTGGTCATAATACAAATTTATATTATTAAAAAAAAAATAGCCGTAATAGTTTCGGCGACATCCAATGATATAAATTTCCTGTGAATATTACGCATATATTCTGCCAAGAGAATATATTTGGCCCAAATTTTTACTCACTACATTGTTCAGTTGTGACTGAGTATTAAAATTTTATCTAAAATACGGCTAATCATCCGTTATTATGCACTTATCAGATACGTTCACCAAGAGAGCACACAGTTGCTTCGTTTATTTTAATAAGATTTTGGTATTTGACTCTACATTTTGGGGTTTTTGTTTTTTATAGGTTTTAATACTATTGACCTGTTTTTAGTTTTCAGTAGTATATCTTAAGCCGACATTGTTCCGCTTACATTGATAACAATTAGGTTGTTTTTTATACTTTGAATCTTTTGGTCTTCCATCTCGTGCCTTTCTTTCATAGTTTTATTAATTTTTAAGCTCTCTATTAGATTTTGGTTCTTTTGCACTAGTAGACAACAATTTTTGAGGATTTGCAAGGTAGACGCCGAGGATTTCGCATCTCCTTTCCCATCTTGAAGTCATATTTGTCATTGCACAAAGGCAGTTATAGCAAACTTGGTCTTAATTTAGCAATGAATCTGCATTTATTATTTTTAGAAAGTTACGTGTACAAAAACCGCGCAGAACTTTACGAGACAGTAATTAAGATTGTCTCCAGATCGTCCTGATTTGACGTCAATGGGTTTAAGATATTTCAAAAGTGAAGTTTTTAGTAATAAGTCTTGCTTCCAGAAACAACTGAAATAAAATACCTGGCAACGTTCATGGAAACTACGTGCCAAGTAGTGATCAATAATTTCACCTCGCGCTTAGAAAAGGGCTGGGGCATCATTTTTTAGGAATAATTTTCCAAGAATTCCATTTCGACATACGATAAAAGGGTTTTTTCATTTATGAATGAAAAATAAAACATAAAGGTTAAATATCTTTAATAGCTGTAGTATAAAGTCTGTATTTAACCGAACCATCTTGATAGATGTTCCGTGCTTTTTAGCTTATACTCTGAAACAAACAATGCAATTATTATTTCAAGGTGCTCGATAACACACGTCATTTGTCCAGCGAACCCGGCCTATTTATAAGCAATGTCAGCCGTTTGTTTACAAGTCGCGGTACTATGTACCCTTACGCGGTTCCCCTGCGGTTCAAAGCCCACCGCGAAACACGCGAGGAGTCAGGACTACAATGGGTCATCATATTTTATTTTTATTGTTGTGTAGTATCAAGCATTGCATTTTTGTTGTTTTTCCTCCTTTGCATAGGCATAATTGTGTCTTTACCACCATTTTCACTTAGTTTACCTTGAAAATGTTGTCTCTGCGACGTTTTCGGGATCCACCTATGTAGGAGTCACATTCTACGACTTACCAAAAGCTCCCGACTGTATAAGTAATAATTCGAAAAGTTCTTGATCTATTAACGGACGTTGTATACGACATTGATACTAGAGCATAGCACAGTGTCTCGACTAGTACAAGCTAGCGGGGCAATATTATTTCTTCACTTATTTCAATTGTTTATGTATATTCCAGGTATCTTAAGCTATTTTAAGAAAAAAAAAAGTTGAAAAATGTGTACTGTATGTGTATTAATCGAAATATGTAGCTGCAAGACGGAAGTGGTTTACTAATGTGTCTCATTTGTTCACTATTGTCGCTAATTGTTTTTTAATTAGCTACATACGTCTACCTACTCATTATGTGTGAAAAACACAATCATGTTTGTTTACAAAGAAATTTCTAGGAAAAAAATAAAAATCATAATGATAGTACCCACATTTATTAATTTACAAAATATTATTTCTTTTAAAATAAATTAGTACAATAACAGTATCTATATATCAATTATTTACAATAACAAGGTGTATAAGTAAAAGAAATATAATATTAAATAACTTATATACTAAGGCATGAATTATAAGCAACTACAACACACAATAAAATAAGAATAATAATTACAATAAAAAAATACTTAATCCTACTAATCACCATCAGATGAGTCGTCATCACCGCTCTCCCATTCAGTAGAATATTCAGAGAGTAAATAATCCTCCTCATTTAATTCGTGATGATGACTTACTGATGGTGTTTCGGATGGCAATGAAGGTGGGATAATCAACTGCAGAACCTCCGATGGCAAAGAAGTAAATTTTCTTCGCGGTAATTCTCTATACAAGTTGATAACAGGATCAGACGTAATTAAAAGCATTCTCAAAAGATCTGTATTTGTGGCAATACGTGACCGCTTCCTGGTGTGCCGTTCACGGAATCTACGACAGTCTTTATTTCTTGCCTCCTGGGCTTCTTCGGAGAGTTGTCCAATGGGAAGAAGAAAAGACTTTATAACTTCCGCGCTATGTACAAGAATTTTATGCACAGTAACGGGCATGGAATACCACGAATACAGATCAACACACAAAACTTTTCGAATTCTATATAATTTATGTCATATCCCGATGACAAAGTTCTTAAAATTACATGAAATCTACGAATAAGGTTTACGTCTAATCTTGTAATTTCGCTGCTCAATTCAGCTTTGGAAAAAATCTACGTGCTGTGTTTCCATCGTTTGTGTTACCATACCCAGGTTTTGGTTTATCTACAATGAGACCCATACGATCTTTAAACACTTTTTGTATCTCTTGTGAGCGTTGCTTCACAATAGCTTTGTCGTTATCTCCCCTGACTTGCCACTTTTTTATTTCTAAACGATAGCTGATGTGAAGCAAACATTCAAACGTGCGGATCCATGCATGTAAAGTAGATAAATCAAATGCAAGGCGTTCTTCGTTGCTGGGATATTTCTTTGACTCCTCGTTCATAGTAGACGGGTGGCACCGCAAATATAACACTTTTGTGTTGAATTTGTGTCTGTTAAGGCATTGCACACTTTGCCATCAGTCATTGTCAACAACAAATCGTATTTAACAGAGATTTGAGATCCAGCAACGTTACATTATATTGGAAGAAGCTGACTTACTTCATCTAAAACTTTAGAAGTTTCTTCTTTCGTAAACTCTTTTGTTTCCTTGGCAAAAATAAACTTAATAGGACGGCAATATAAAGTAGAGGAAGGTCTTGGATTTTGCCAGATCACAGTTTCGCCATCAAGCAGTCTCAAAGGGACAAATGAGTATACGAACAAAAATTCGTATGTAGCGTTAGTGTTCTCAAATTTCTGCTTATACGTGCTATGCCCTGAACTCCCATCATAGCCCCATTTGCTTACCAACGTACAATATGAACGAGGTAACACACTTCTAATGACTTCCGTCTGAGCTTTAACTAATCGTTCAGCCGTTTTATCCAAAATCGCGTGAAGTTTAATTTCAGCTCGAGATTCAGTCACAGAAATATATTCGTCAGAAGGACAACAAGAAGCTTTGGACTTACCTAAACTATAAAACGATGGATACACTTGATGTCCCGCTTTCATTGACCATTTTCTTGTTTGTTTATATGAGTGAGAAGTCGATTTCGAGTCCACATAATAAGCTAAAGCATCGTCTGGTGTTAACTGCCGACTTTGTTCAGAACACTTATTCTTTTCTCTAGTTTCACTGACCGCGACGTTATGGATCTGTTTAGCAACACTTCGATGCCCTTCTTTTCGAGTAGCTAACTCAGCTGCTGTAATAAGCTCACTTGCATTTCGCGATTCCAAAAGATCTTCTACTCTCCGTCTCTTCGTTTTCGTTGATGAGTCTTCAAATGATTTTCTGGTCGCCCTACGGAAAGAGCCGCTGATGATGTTGAAGTGCACGGCTGGTTAACACACATCTTTATTTCGATTCCGGATCCCTCTAACCAATCTTTATGTTTGATTAAAAACATTTCTTTGTTACACTTTAAAGAAGTCCACTTTTGATTGAATTTTGCTGAAAGGCTTGATATTTTCATTTTGAGTCGTTTTAGAGAATCGTCAGAAATATCAGACATATTGAATTTTTCACTTATATAATAAAAAATGCCACTGTTTCGTTCAGTTTTGTCATGTTTTAGCCATTCTTCAAAAAACTCCATTTTCGTCATAGTCACGACTCGTTCTGAAAAAAATAAAATAATTTTACTTTCGGGCCTTTTCGGGGTCTATAATATATATGAATCTGTGCCTGAATGTTGTAGGTATTACATATAGAAAAATCTAGGTGGATATATGTGGATAAAAAAAGTTGCTACTTTTAAAGTTTACAATTAATGTAAAATTTGCTGGACTTATCTATACATTTACAAATTGATATTACACCAAAAGTATACATATTTTTGATAAAAAATGTAAGTCATAATAGAGTACATACCTTCAACAGAATATTCCATCACAAAAAACTCGTTTCACTTTGCTACCAATTTTAAAATATGTTGTCACAAGTGTGCATAAAATGCAACTGATTTGCAAATGAAAATGACCTCTCTTATAAGGGTTACTTTGACCCCCTGATAAGATAACTTTATGAGGTGATAAATAAATTAATTCTTGGAATTCGTTAAATGGGGAGGGGGGTTGTTTACAAGTCGTTATCAGTGGTTCCTGGAAATTACATCATGAATATTGTCCCTCTAGCATGTTCTTGCCGAATCACTGTGCATAGTCTGAAAAGTTCTGGAAAAACGAATTTCTTAAAATTATTTTTATATATCACATTCTGCCCCATTTATTCTCTCTATGTGCTAACACCATTATTCCGTCTCCGAAGGGCATTTTTTGTATGATCTGCAAAATACTCCACTACAGCTGCAATCACCTCTTCACTGGGAGAGATTTGCTCTCCAACAAGAGGTTATTTAAGTTTTAAAAAAGCTGAAAGTCAGAATCTGGGAACCAAAACAGAGGAATAGAATGAATGTTCCAATAATTCATAGTGCAGATCTCTCAATTTTCTTATTGCCTAAATATTCTTGTGAGGGCAGTCTTGATGAAAGATGATTTTTTTTTTGTAAGCTTGTTCTAATCTTTGCGTCTAGTTTGGTTTAAATATTAGAACAATATTTTCCGGTTACGGTTGCACGATCTTCAAGATAATCTATAAACAAAATGCCTTTACCATTCCAAAACCATCCGATGGCGAATTTTGTACACTGTTTTGATATCTATTTAGATTCTGGGGTGGCGAATCCAAGCCTCATCTACGAGGCTGGTTTGAAAAGTCCGTGCAAAGTCCGAGAGATGGCACCACCGGCGCGTATCGAGGTCATGTTTAGTTAGTAGCATCTCTTGAATGAACGCACACCAAGTTTCAGCCATATTGGTCTATTTCTTTGTGTTTGGCATTCGTGTGAATCAAGGAAGTCGGGTGATTTTCAAGAAATGGACGAAAAAGAATTTCGTGTGGTGATTAAACATTACTTTATGAAAGGCAAAACGCCTCAGGAGACTAAAGAGAAGCTTGATAAACATTATGGTGACTCTGCACCTTCGATTAGAACAGTTTATAAGTGGTTTCGAAATTTTCGGACTAGCCATATGGGCACAAGTGACGCTGAACGTTCTGGACGGCCTGTGGAGATTACGACTCCAGAAATCATTGATCAAATCTGATATGGTGATGGATGACAGAAGAGTTAAGGTGCGTGAGATTGCTAGTGCTGTGGGCATCTCGACTGAACGGGTACATAATATTTTGCATAAACATTTGGACATGAGAAAGCTATCCGCCGCGATTGCTCACGCTTGACCAAAAACGGAATCGTGTGAAGTGTTTGCAAGGATGGTTTGCAGCTGTTCCAGAAGAATCCGGAGGACTTTAAGCATCGTTTCGTCACTGTGGATGAAACATGGATACATTACTATACTCCTGAGACCAAACAACAATCTAAACAATGGGTTACCAAGGGGGAATCTGCACCAAAAAAGGCGAAGACCGTTCCTTCGGCCGGAAAGGTTATGGCGACTGTCTTTTGGGATTCGCAAGGGATAATCCTCATCGACTATCTGGAAAAGGGTAAAACTATTACAGGTAAATATTATTCATCGTTATTGGACCGTTTGAAAACCGAGCTTCAAGAAAAACGCCCGCGATTGACCCACAAGAAAGTCCTTTTCCATCACGACAACGCACCAGCACACACCTCAGCAGTTGTGGTCGCAAGATTAATGGAAATAGGATTCCAACTCGTTTCACATCCCCCCTATTCTCCAGACTTGGCTCCCTCGGACTACTATTTGTTCCCCAATTTGAAGAAATGGCTGGCGGGACAAAGATTTTATTCAAACGAGGAGGTGATTGCAGACACTAATGGATATTTTGCAGACTTGGACAAATCCTATTATTCGGAAGGGATCAACAAACTAGAACATCGTTGGACGAAGTGTATAAGCCTAAAAGGAGACTATGTCGAAAAATAAAAAAGGTTTACCCCAAACACATAAGTAGTTTTTATTTTTGCACGGACTTTTCAAACCAGCCTCGTATAGTAATAAGTTAATACACAAAATCAGCTTTATTCTCGTTAAAACTCTGTACTAAGAGCAAGCGCGCCATCCATCTTATACAACGATAATCCGGCATATATCCAATACCATATCGGGTATTAGTCCAATGTTTCTGATGTTATTGAACTTTTTGGAAGTCCTTCACGAATATTATCTTCCAGGGTCATACGGCCACGTTTAAACTCATCAGCCCATTTCTTAATTATTAAAAACGAAGATTAAGCCAAAGACCCATAAAACTTTTGTAAACTTCAAAAATATTTCATTGGGCGTCAAACCTTGTTTTACAAAGATGGGAGCAGCATGTAACTCAATTTCATCCGTTTTTAGAAATACACTCCCATCTCAGATGGCTGTATACAACAGGCTACTACTCAGAATGGAATTCAGAATGCAATTCTTCATGATGATTGAGAGGTAAACTCAAAAAAATAAAATTTAAATATTGTTCCATCTATGGTTGAGACCGAGTTCTTTTTAGACCATCCAAGTAAATAACACAGTAAATAAATAAAAATGTAAAGAAATGACGAAATTATTTTCATTTATCGAAAACTTAAAGTTAAAAGAGCTACTCAATCAAAAAATCAACTTATGTATTTTTATCATACTTATGAATAGATATTTGATACTTCGTGCTTGGCAAAACACCATAATACTGACAACTCAGAAACAACAAGGAAAAAATTTAAGGATATATCTCACACCGCGGGTCGTCTTCAACGTGGACATGGGACAGCAGAACACATTCTTGGAAGCTTTTAAGGCGCTAATTTGTTCTTTGTGGTCGCAATTTCGCTTTGTATGACAGCCAGCTATAAATTTTGTCGTAATACTCGTGCGTCAGGAAGATTATAGAATTGATAAAAACTACTTGGTCATATAAGTATTTATGTTAACTTGTAGCGAGTATTTATATGAGTCCTGCATAATGAAATATACTTAAGTCTATATTTTTTAATGGTAAGTCGGAAGACATGGAAAACTTCTTATGGTCAAAGCTATAGTGCGATAGTTGGACACCATTTATTCGTTTATTGTTGCGCCAGTTGTATTTTCTAGGAATGCAAACATACGTCTCGACGAAACATGTGTTATAACGAACTCCTGGGCACTTTACTACACTTGAACGTTCGCGTATTAGCAGGTTGGCATTTTCGCTGACAGAATCTTGAACGCACTTCACGTTTGAAACGGATCTCGATATCTTTGGTTGCCCTGCTCCAAGTTTATTGAAAATCTAACCAGGTTTTTCAGACTTCGGCATCCATTTTTAAACCAGTTGCATACTCGGATCACTAGTCATATAAATATTTAGCCACCACCTTACTGGTCCTGCTAATTCTGTTCGCCTAAGAAACCGCTCCTGTGACATTTTGTGTAGTTACAACGGTTCCTTACTCTTCTTTAAGTATGGCAACTGCAGCTTTTAGCACAAGCATTTTAAATTACTGAAGAAAATCACTAAAAAATATATATGTTAACATATATAATAAAAGATTGTTTTTAGTCAATTTCCACTGTGTACGCAGTGTAAAATGTAGATCTGAAGAAGCTGCATCGAAAGCGAAACGCGTCATAACAATTATAAAGAAACCAGTGGAAATTGACTAAAAACAGTCTTCTATTATATATTTATAATGAATTTCCATCAAGTAGAAGCTATAACAACCCGAAATATATATTAACAATACGAAATATTTAACCTAGTGTTGTTCATTTTAGTACCACTGCGTTTATTAGTCGAGGATATTTAGGTGCCAATCTCCAAACGGAGCCTATAAATTTAAAAAGAGGTTTAACTGCTTCGTAAAGCCTACTTAATAAAATTTCGAAATATTCGAAATATGCAAGTTGTGATTTAGTCATCATTTTGATAAATAGCTGCTAAGTTTCGGTTTTTTGCCCATAACTTCTAATCTATAATTGATATCAAGAAACTTCAATAACAGCAATGTTTAGCATTCGAGAAACAAATTGCCCCTCTAGTTTTCAACATTCCTTTCTGAGTCTTTCAACCAAAATAAGCATAGTTTTGACATCGATTTCAAATTTGATACCCATATGATACTTGAGGTTAGTTAAGAACCTATAGTTTTTCAGCAATATCGCTTCAATGGAACAGGTGGGACTATAAATTTTGTACAATTTTTACCTGTTTTTGAAAAATTTTCAAGCATACTTATTTATTGCTTAACATATATGTGGTTTAAGACATGAAAGAGAGAGTAGGAAAGATTGCTTCAAATATGTGATGAATTACGTTACGCGATGAAAAATTGTGCAGCTAGGACAGGTCAAGAAAAACTTGTCTTGCGCGGGACTAATTATTTAGGCTCTTCCCATCACATTAAAATCAAAGTAAGTAACCTAGAGACGTTGATTTTTCTCAAAAAAGAACCTTTTAATACAATAGAACTTTAAAAACTTCTCCCAATAAAAAGGTCTGTTTCTAAGAGAGTACTATTTTCAAACTTTTCAATATAAACAAATTACGATTACTACCGACAAATTTTTTATCAAAGTTTCCAACAAACTTTCGCGTTATGTACCATTTTAAGACTTGACACAGTTAGTTAATGTTTCTATTATAACTGTTTTATTCTTCAACTTATGAAAAAAAAAAGTTACATACATCTTTGTATACTAAATATGTCTGAACTTTATTTTCATCAAATCATTTTCATTCAGATAAGATAAGTAAAAAAGAAATGGATGAGTCAGAAGTGCAAAGAAATCGAACAATAAGAACAAAAATATGATTACTATAACGTACACAAAAAAGTAAAATAAATAGTTGGGAAAAACAAACATAAGACAACATTCTTGCTGGACAACGAAGTGTAGGGATTGAGCAGGTATATAACCGATCTTTTTAGTGGTATCGTCCCTAAATTTGAATTCCAGAAGCAACTACAGAACCACCAATAACTCAAAGCGAAATACTGTGTGCTTTAAAAACTCTGAAGAGCGGAAAAAAAAAGCGGCCAGATAAAATCTCAAAGAAGTACTTAAACTTATGGAGAACAACGAAGAATTTGCAGATCTTCTGCAAAAATTACTTAATAACATTTATGCGTCGGGGAAAATAACTAAAAAAGGGCTGGTATGTACCTTTCTGACCACTCCAAAAGACTTCATTAAAAAAATGTGATAGCTATTGCTTAATCAGCCTCATAAATCACATATTCGTAACAAGGATGTTTTTAAAGATCATTCCCCTACAAATCTAAAATAAATGTAAAGGAAACATCTCGGAAACTGAGTTTGGCTTTCAAGAGAGACCTAGAAGAAGGGAGGTTATATTTTCCCTGTAAGTTCTCGTCCAAAGACACAGAGATATGAGCCAAGAGGCACATATATGTTTTATTAACTTCTCCAAAGCTTTCAACAGTGTCAAACATGAAAACTGATACAGACACTAAAAGTGACAAATATAGATGAAAAAGAGATTGAGATTAATATAAACCTATATTGAGCGCAAAAGGCGACAATAAAAAAAAATAGGGGAGTACTCTTCAGAGGAAATCGAGATATGTCGCGGAGTATGCCACCACCGTATTCTCTCTCTCATTTTATTTAATATCTATTCTGAGACAAATAAATACTATTCGATACGCCGCTGATACTGCCATTGTTGCCAAATAATGCAACAAACTTGCAACAGAGAGTAACAAATGTTAAAGAACATTCGGAACAATTCCGCTGAACCTAAACATTTCAAAAAGGCTGGTGGTGAAGCAGGGAAACTTGCAGGGATTACTTATTATAGATGTAAAATAGTGCAAAATTTTAATTATTTCGCGACTACTGTGTATGACACTTTGGATTACAAAGGAGAAGTGCTATGTAGAATAGAGAAAGTTAGAGCAGTATTTTTGCCAGTGATCTGAATCTAAAACTTAAAATCCGAATGGTCCGGTGCTAAGTCTTTTTTGTTTTGAAGTATGTAGCGGAGGCATGGATGGTGCATGACACAATTATAAATAAACTGAATTCTTTCGCAATGTGGATATACAAGCAAATCCTTAAAATCCCATGGACGCAGCATATCACAATTGAAGAGGTCCCGAACCGAATGGGCATGGATAGAGAAATCCTACTAACACTGAAAACAAGAATGTATCTAGGACACATAATGCCACAGATCAAATACTACATACTACAATACTATACTATACATACACAACTGATTGATTCGGACTAAGTTCGGTCCGCTATTGGCTAACAGCCAAGCATTGTTATGTGTTTTTCATGTGTCACGATAATGATATCCGAAAGGTCAAGAATCAATGTTAAATTTCTTTCTTAGTATGTACTTTTAAAGCCATCCTGTATTATAGAGGAGCAGAGATAAGTAAAACGACCCTCATATAACGTGAAATCGCGTGTGTAATTTTATTGGTAGCTTCGACCCCAATTTTATCGGTAATTTACCATAATCCTATAGGTAACATTATCGGCAAATACCGCTCTAATTATAATTTAATAAATAGGCTTGGATAATGAACTAAGCAACTAAGCAAAGTTTGTTCTGCCTTCGGACTTGTTGACTCGGTCCTCCTAAACATCCTCGACTATAAATGAAACCTGTCTACAAATCGCCGACATGCCTTATAAATCGTTAGAGTTGTTCTGACAAATGACCTGTTATAAGGTACAACACAATTACTGCCCACTATAAGGTTCTGATACGTCCTTGCCAATTTAAAACGTTATATAAGACGAGATAACTAAATTATATGGGTTGAAGTTGTAACAGTACCCATATTGGCATGTACAAGGTGTTCCATAAAAAAACTTAATATTTATTGTAAACAACAAGCTGATAAATGAAAAGAGAAACTTGATTTTACGACGGCTACCTTTTAAGTTTTTACAAAAAAAATGAAAGAAAAAAAAAATTGTGGTACAAATCATTTTATTGTTTTCTCAGAATATTTGCTTTTAAGATTTATACACTTTTGCATATGTTCGAACTAATTCTCGAAACATTTTTTTCACTATGAAGTTAGTACCTCAAGGACATAGTTTTGGAAGGATTCAACAGCTTCTTAAGGTAATGAAAATCGCTGTCCACCCATTTTTTTGACATTCAAAAACAGAAAGGAGTCGTTAGACGATAAATCAGGCGAATATGGGCAATGAGACACTAATTCGATCTTTTTCTCCGTCAATAATCAATTGTTTGACGTGCTGAGTAAGAACAGGCATTATCCTGATGAAGAATGATGCGATATTTTCGGTTGTTTTTCCTAATTTCATCCATGACTTCTGGCAAACGAATGTTGAATACTATTCAGCATTAACTGTTCTTCGATTCTCTAAAGCAATGGTTGCAACATGTCCTCCAACCAAAGAAACAAGCGACCAGTTTCTTGGAGATGCTTCGCGAATGAACCACTTTTGTTGGATTCGGTAAATCTTGAAACACCCAAACAGTTGATTGTTGCTTAGTTTCCTGCTCGTTAGAATATATCCAAGTTGATATATTGAACACTTTGGAGAATCTCGAGCGGTTGCTCTTGACATATCCAAGGCATTCGACCGTGTTTGGCACGATGGACTGTTAGCTAAGCTACGCTCTTGTGGTATGTCTGAAAAGTTACGTTTGTGGCTCTCATGTTTCCTCAGAGAGCGTTCTTTACGAGTGACGACGGATTTCTTTCTAACACCTTCACTATCAATGCCGGTGTGCCCCAAGACTCCATATTGTCTCCTGTTCTTTTTCTCATTTACATTAACGACCTGCTAGAAAAGACCGGGAATCCAGTCTACAGCAGATGCAGTACGCTTATCTCTTCATTCACTTTGAACGCTCGGACATCAGCTGCTCAGACGAATATCCGCAGACAGCAGGAGGTCGTTCAACTTAACAAAGACCTGGAAGAAATTCTATCTTGGAGTGACAGTAACCAAGTGGAATTTAACGCTACAAAAACTTACGCGGCAGTTTTTTCTAAAAAAGTTAACGTTGCTGAAACTGACATAGTTATGTCGAGGCACTCCATTCCCCTAACATCGTCGCTCAATTTGTTGTGCGTTAATTTGGGAGCAAATATGTCCTGGCATGAACATGTTGCAGGCATAGCAAGGAGAGTTTCTCAAAAGTTAGGAATATTATTTCGAACCAGAAAGCTTTACACGCCACAACAACTGTTAATTCTTTATAAAGCTCAAATTCGACCAATTATGGAATACTGCTCCCATGTTTGGGGCTCCGCTCCCAAACATACACTGCATTTGTTGGATTCTGTTCAGAGAAGAGCTGTTCGTCTGATTGGAGACCCGGAACTGACCGGCGGCCTTGATTCACTGGAACATCGAAGCACGGTTGGCGACTTGAGTCTGTTCTACAAGTATTTTCATGGAAAGTGTTCGAAAGATGTAGCCCGCTTAATTCTTCTCAAAGCGGTGCATGTTAGAAATACACGTCGCGCTGGTGCTTCACATCCGTATGAGGTTCAACTTGTTACTCCGCGTACAATGCTTTTCAAGCAGTCTTTTATATGGAGAACGTCATCCCTTTGGAATAATTTGCCTAGCGCTGTGTTTCCCACCGAGTACAATTTACAGCGATTCTAGAACACGTGCCGCTTCCGGAGCGCTTTAGGGACTTTCCTGCAGCACGTGTGCTAGACCCATAAAAAAAAAAATTTCGTCTCCTGTTACGATGTTATATAGGGATTTTCATGTCCTCGATCCAATTTTTTGAGCATTTCCTTACAACAACTGACACGAGCTTATTTTTGAGTTTCCATCTTTTCTGATCGTAATTCGTTACCAAAAGTTAAACGAAGCGATTCAAGGCATTGTTGTTGAGTTAGGCCTTTAATAAAATTATAAAGAATTAGCCAACGAAAAATTTTACTTGAAATTTCCATTTGTTCACAAAACTGTTTTTTTTTAAACGCTCACTCTAAACAAACTACTCGGCCAATTTCTGATCTACTACTGTTTTAGCAATAACAAATATTTTATAACATTGGTGATGTCACATCTCAATGGCGCCATCTAGCAGTCGTTTGCAAAAACTTAAAAGGCGACCCTCGTATATCTTAGTACAAGCCCTCCAAACTCATTAGTTAAAAAAAATATCATCTATAATATATATAAAATGCAACGTCTCTCTGTCTGTCTGTCTGTCTGTCCGTTAGTGCGCTTATCACTGGAGAACCACTTATCCGATTTACGTACTTTTTTTTTTAAACATACATATATTCTCTGGCCAGGTTATAGGCTATATTTTATTTCGATAGGTAGCATAAGGAATGAGCAGTGACGTAAAATAGTGAGTGAAGTCGGAAAAAAGTTTGCCGCTAGCGCGTTTCTTTGCAATACACAGCCTAAACCATTAATTATGGAACAATATTATGTAGCAGAGAATATCTATAATCTATAATCTACAATATATATAAAAATGCAGTGTCTCTCTGTCTGTCTGTCTGTCCATTAGTGCGTTTATCACGTGAGAACCACTTATCCGATTTACGTGTCTTTTTTAAAATTCATACATATATTCTTTCGCCAGGTTATATAATAATAATAATAATCTATATCTATAATATATATAAAATGCAACGTTTCTCTGTCTGTCTGTCTGTCCATTAGTGCGCTTATCCCTCGAGAACCACTTATCCGATTTACGTGATTTTTTAAATTCATACATATGTTCTCTAACCAGGTTATAGATATACATTTTATTACATTTATAATATATATAAAACGCAACGTATCTCTGTCTCTCTGTCTGTCTGTCTGTCTATCTGTCTGTTCGTTAGTGCGCTTATCACTGGAGAACCACTCATCCGATTTTCGTACTTTTTTTTTAGAACATACATATGTTCTCCCGCCAGATTATAGGCTATATTTTATTACGATAGGTAGCATAAGGAATGAGCAGTGACGATAATAGTGAATGAACTCGGAAAAAAGTTTGTCGCTAGCGCGTTCCCTTGCAATGCACAGCCTAAACCATTAAATATGGAACAATATTATGTAGCAGAGAATATCTATAATCTATAATATATATAAAATGCAATGTTTCTCTGTCTGTCTGTCCATTACTGCGTTTATCACGCGAGAACCATTTATCCGATTTACGTGTCTTTTTTTAAATTCATACATATATTCTTTGGCCAGGTTATATAATAATAATAATTATAATAATAATCTATTATTATTATATGGAACAATATCGTGTAGCAAAAAATATAATATATATAAAATGCAACGTCTCTCTGTCTGTCTGTCTGTCCGTTAGTGCGCTTATCACTCGACAACCACTTATCCGATTTACGTGTTTTTATAAATTTATACATATGTTCTATATAATTCGATATAAGCCTAGATAATGGGAGATAAGGTGAGATAATGGGAAATAAGCAGAAATAATGGGAGATAAGTCGAGATAAGCCTCGATAATGGGTGATAAGGTGAGTTATGGGAGATAAGTATAAATAATGGGAGATAAGGAGAAATAATGGGAAATAAGCAGAGATAAGTCTAGATAATGGGAGTTATAGTGGGATAATGGGAGATAAGGAGAAATAATGGGAGATAAGGAGAAATATTGCGAGATAAGTCGAGATAAGCCTAGATAATGGGAAATAAGGTGAGATAAGGAGAAATAATGGGAGATAAGGAGAAATAATGGGAGATGAACAGAGATAAGCCTAGATAATGGAAATTATGTAGAGATAATGGGAGATAAGGAGAAATATTGGGAGATAAGGGGAAATAATGGGAGATATTTTATTACGTTGGGTAACATAAGGAATAAGCAGTGACGATAGTACTGACTCAAGTCCACGCGAGCAGAGCCGCGGGCCCGGTTAGTCTAAATATAAACCGTTAAGTTTCCGATATCCTTCTAAGGAAAATATGAAATTAGTGATTACTGCTTGAAACATCGCTTCCTTAATAGTATTTCTTAGCATACATTTCCTTTTACTTGTGCATGGAAAACAGTTTTTTTACTATAAATTTTAATCCTTGACATATCCCCAGAAGAAAATGCATATGCTAGGTCACCTCTTTTGGAAATTAATTTATTCGGGAAAATTATTCGAATACCTGGCAAGGATGTGTTTGAAGCATGTGATGTAGCTCGATCCTACTGAAACCAGGCTCTCTGGTTATAATCATCAAAATTTTGTAAAAGCGCTCCGAAATAACAGTTGTTGTGCTGCCTTTGTCATCCTCAAAAAAGTAAAGACCGATTATTCCAAGTGTGAACATTCCAACCTAAGACATCCTGTTAGGACAATGTAAATGCTTTGATAATTTAGTTTTGAATTTGTCGGACTTCAATAATGGCAATTTTCTTTATTGACTTTCTCGTTAAGGCGTTAAATTTCTATTACATTTTAAAAAAACTTTTAAATACTTAGTTAACGAAATTGCGACTCTTAGCAGCATGGATTGGCTTTAAATTTTGCACTAGCTCTACCTTGTAGGGGGTGCAGACATAAATTTCTACGGAAAATTCGTTTTGAAACTCCTGGTGCTCGCTTATATACTAAGAGGTAGGGAATCTTGCAAACTAACAACTTGAACGCATTTCACGTTTGCGTCGTCTTTTAAAGTCTTTAGCTAACTTACATCATTCTCAAAAAGCCGATTTTGGCAAAAATTTTAAATGAAAAAGAATATTTATGTCCGACGTAAGCTGGTCTCATTTACGAGTGTAGTTTAACATAAATTAAGAACATTTGAATATTAAAAAGATGTTAGAACCCAAATTTCCTAAAACTCACCATGTAAATTCAGCATTGTATAAAATGAAATGTATGCATATTAATTTCTTGATATTTTACTCTAAATATAGTATATTTTGAGGCCTCTGTGATTGTAATCTTAAAATTACTACATTAATTATGGTTTCAGTCACCTAATCTATGGTTCTAAATTATCGAGAAGATAAAAATTGTTCCAGTAAATTGCCAAAAAGCTGACAAGAAATAATAAATAACCGGTATTGCCGGTACTTTTACTAATTCTCCTTAAATCCATTGTTTTTTCGTGGTAATTGAGGTATAATTATAATATTTATGTCAGTGCGTTACCATAATGAAATGAAAGTATGTGCATGCTTCGATGTTATCCACCTTTTGTATGTAAATTTACTTAATAATGGTATAATTTGAAAGATTGGTGCTCTTTTCTTTTTATGTTTTCCTAAAATTTGGTTTGTTGTGAATATTTTGAATCACCCTAGATCTTAAAGACTTTTTATTTTTCCATGCTCTTATAAGCCTAGTCATCTGTATTACATTTCAAATTCTAAGTCAAAAGAGATAACTTTTAGTTTTTAATAAATTGTAAATAAATTAAAATAAATTTTGTTAGTCATTACTACATATTCATATTGTCTTCTAAAGTCAAGTGTCTCCATGGTAATAATAACTTAAAAGATGAAGAGTGACTGTTAAATTCACCTTCTTTACGTTTAAAAATACGAGGGAAAAACAATATCAAAATGTTTCCCTGATCCTTACCTGTATTAAAAGTAACTGGTAGCAAATTATAAATTTCAAAAAGAATACTAATCAAAAATAAAAAGCCGGTCAATTGCAAGTTGAACTTTTGCAATTAGTGTTCCGTACGTTGTTTGCTTCTAAAATAAAAATTTTCGTTACTGAAAACTGATGACCTTGATATATATATATTTTTTTTATACCAGGTAAATTATTAAAGGTAATGCACCCGTGATAATTTTCGATCAATCTACACCCTGTGGAGAATATTCCAGAATTTTTCAAAATTTCATGATCAGTACTTTTCGAGATAAGGGCTTCCCCCAGCGATTTTTTGCGATTTTTAAAAAATAATACAAAGAAAAGAGTACGCAAATATAACATTATATATATTTTTGAACTTGTGTTTTTACAGGCATTCATTTGACACTCCACCCTATGGCCTGGTAAATTTTTTTTTTTACTTCCAATTTCACCCCCCAAAACTAACCCCTTAAGTCAAAATTGAACTTTCAAAATTACACAGCTCTGATGAGGGGATCAATTCCTATATTGGTGCTAAATTTCAACTTTCTACATATGTTAAATAGTTTCGGAAAAAATATAGGGTGTGACAGACAGAGAGACGGACAGACATCGAAGTAATCTTATAACTGTTCCGTACGGAACACTAAAATATGCAATTCAAGAAGAAAGTCTAAATTCATTTGGATTTTCTGAGTAATTTTACAGGTAATTTTGTGTCAAATTTTACCGGTCATTTTTCAGGTAAAATTACCTTCTTAAAAACCCCCACGAAATTCCTACAGGTCTTAATGGCATCAGCTTCTCATACGTTAGTTGAAAATTCAACTGGTTTCTATAAATCATGTTGAGAACACTTGAATCTCTTCAGACGGCATAAAATAACGTGGGCCGGAAATTTTGCAATTTTGTCATTAGAATGAAATATTCGAACAGGTTCTTTAAAACAGATAATTTAGTAAATAGTAAAAGTAGAATGACGCAGAAATTATTGTTTAAAAGAAATGAAAGTATTTCCTTTATTTATGTATGTTGTAATGTCTATTTGTTAAGTACAATAAATTATCTTGCAAATGGTGCGTCCATTAAGTACTTACTACTCTAGCATCAGGTGTTCCACATTTAAAATCTTGGTACCACTCTTGCGACCATAGACACAATAAAATATGGTGAATTGGTGACGCAATGGCTATAAAAGATTGGTTAAAAACCTCTTTTATATTGATTAAATGTTTTGTAAAGTAGGTTAAAATACCGAAAAATAATTAATTACAACAGTCTATACAAAAAAAATGTGTCCGGCTGAAAAATAATTAAGTTTTATTTTGCTAAAGTTGATCAACGAATAAAAATTCCTAAACTATTCTATAATTTACGATATTTACGGCACTTTTATGAAAGAGTAACATCTACCCGCAGCTCTGTTCGAGTATCGTACTGGTCTACGTCATTGAAGTAATATCCAAAATTGGAAAAAAAAACTACCAATACTTCCGTTAGTTACTACAAGTTACTGTCGTTGTTTGGCAGTTTTTACGATTTTTTCACTTCCGTATAATAAGTAATTTGGAGCATGTTGTGTTGAAGTTTCTCACTAAAGAGGGAAATCAATCATCATGAAAGAGTGCCCCAAGTGCACAGCAATGACGGCCCGTCGTATCTTCAAGTAAAATTTTAGTCTAAAAAGATTCGATGGGTCTCAAGACTCAATTCAGAATGACCCAAGATCCGGAAGACCAGTTAAGATAGGAATTGAAGAAACTCCGACGCTTCTTGAGAATTTGCTGCTGGTAGATCGATGAACGAATGCTTACCATATAAGGTAGAGTATCTGAAATTGCAGTTTTAAACTTATGCTCGAAGATTTAGTGATAAAAAAAGTTTTTGGGTTACTAACCTTCTTATATCAGAGCAGAAACTAGCGAGGAAAGAAATTTCTCCATGACATTTAAACGCTTTAGGAAACCATGGTAGTTGTTCTTCTAGAAGGGTTACAGGTGTTGAGACTTAGGTGTTCTATTGGAATTCTCCCACGAATTAAGAGACGATACAATGGGCTCATGAAGTCTGTCCACGTACAAAGAAGGCGAGAACTCAGCCACCTTGGGCAAAGTTGATGGCGACCGTTTTTGAAGAAGGCCATTAGAGAAAAACTTCCGATTTCAAAGAAAAACAAAACTTTGCTGTTGCACAACTGCAAGATCCACAGGACTTGCGCAGTTAAAACCATTATTTAAAGCTGTATATATAACTGGAGCTGTAACAACCATTTTAAAGCCCTGAGTTAGTGCCCTGCAAGTTTTTTTTTGGTTCAAATATGTGAAGAGAGATCTCAATGACTGAAAGTTTTTCTTAAATGGTGAGTTGGAAGCATCGTTTTTTGAGGCGCAAACAAAACAACTTTTGGGATGGAATGAACCAACTCAATAAACGTTGTTACGTGTATCAGTGTAGTCGGTAATTTTGAAACTCTGTGAGTTTTCCCCCATACTTAGGCAGGCAACTTAAGAAACATCGTCGTATTTTGTTACCCAACTCTGCAAACTTATCGATTAGACAAACATTCTTAATCTGAACTAATCTTGTTGGCATATTTATTAACAACAAAACATAAATAAACACATTATTTTTCATTATATACATTTTAATGTAATTCCAATCATATTTGTATTGAATATTAATATTTAAAAAATTCTTTAGCAAGTATATCTCGGGATATTGGAAGAATACGAAAAAAGATAAAAGATGCATTCTTCAAACAAATTGAATTGAGCTATTTGTAACTAAGTTTAAAAATTTGCTAGAGTATGTGGTCTACCTTTCAGGAAAAGCAGAGAGTCGCTCACCAGAAAATATAGATGTATTAAACATACGAGAGTTGTTCAAAAAGTATGGTAAACTTCTGAGAGATGGCGACACATATCATTTTGTAGTTTAAGGCGTGAAAGTATCATCCTTCTATTTTATGCTAAGTTTTAGTCAAGCTCGAAAAATTTTGTAAGAATTTTGAGGTGGAAGTACCAATGAGTATAATAAATAATAAAAAAGAAATATGTGTGTGTGTATGTATATATATATATATATATATATATATATATATATATATATATATATATAAGCTTTTGAATCGTCGCAAAATCTGGTATATCGGGAAGCATATATAGATTAAAATATATATTTATTACAATTGAACAATATTTCATACGCACTGAATTTAAAACTAATTTTTTTGAAGTCATTAAAAAAAGATCGAAGAAATGCTGACATTTTGTCGTTACATTTTCTGTAATTTTTACCGAAAGAAAATCCGTATATTGAGTGTTTACAGAGTATGGAACAAGACAAGAAGTCGGGAAAAATACAAAGAGCATTCATCCACAATAAGGCCAGGGAAGTGCTGATATAAAATGCAACATCGTTATTGTGCCATGCAAAGACAACAAAGCCTCGCATTGTGATATTTTAATGACTATCTTCAGCGGTTGCATTCTTAACTTTAGAGTCTCTTGATGAGATACTTGCTTTTTTTTTATTCTGGAGTAAAGGTTGTAAAATAAATGCATTTTGAGCAGAGTTTTCCTTGTTTCATTTTTATTTCTCTGATATTTCGTTTTATAATGTTACAGAAAACTTACGAATTTGACCGTATGGGCCAAATATGCATATACATACACATACACATGTATATATATATATATATATATATATATATATATATATATATATATATATATATAGATATATATATATATATATATATATATATATATATATATATATATATATATCGGGTGTCCCATTTAACTTGAAAAATATGAATAACAAGAAAAATAGGCTTTGTCGAAAAAAAAATATTTCAAACAAAAGTTACATGGTTCAAAGGAGAACAAACAATGGTATTTAGAAATTTGACCTTGAGTAGCGTTTTCAAAGTCAAATCAAGGTCAACTCAATTTTTTTAAATAGAAACTAACATATTTTTTCCGGAGATTCGTATTCTACTCAAAAAAAAAAATGAGAAACTTTTGTTGATAACCCTTTTTTTAAAAATGTCAATTTTTTATAATTCTCAGCAAAAAAGAAAACAGTTTCTAAACTTAGAAAAACCATCAACTTTTAAGAAAAAATGGAAGAGGCAAAATATGTTTAAATTTAAACAAAGAATTTTTTGTAAATAAAAAAAAATTAGATTGATACTATGATCGAGTAGCTGCAGCAGCGGAAACACTTGAAAATGCCAAATGAGATTTTGGCGAAACGTCGTGCAAATTCATTTTTAGACGAACGGACTGAAACCCGGTATTCTAATGTATTATTACATTCCACCATCCGTGAAAACCTCTATTGTAACTATACATACATATACACACATATATATATATATATATATATATATATATATATATATATATATATATATATATATATATATACATATACATATATATATATATATATATATATATATATATATATATATATATATATATATATATATATATATATATGTTATATATGTATATGTATATATATATATATATATATATATATATATATATATATATATATATATATAAAATATATATATATATATATATATGTATCCCTGGATGTCCAAAAACCAACATATTCTCTTCGAGTGCTGATAGATCAGCTCATAACTTGCCAGAATATGTAAATATAATCTTAGTGAAAAATCGTTAGGTTTCGTCTTGCACTTCCTGTGGGACTGATTTCTTGTGCGGCTCATGATAATTCCAAAAATGTTTTTTGTGTGTTTGAACTGTGATCAACAGCACGGTTATTCAGGATTACATAACCATAGTTAGAATCTTTGATCTAAGGTGTAGATTTTCACGAGATTCATAAAAGTGTCAACATGTCGAAATCTAATTAAGGTCATTTACATATTCTGGTGAGTTATGAGCTGGCCTATTAGCACTAGAAGGGAATACGTTGGTTTTGTAGGACACCGGGCATATTAATTACAAACTGATTCTCACTTCGCACATTTCACCGATCGAAAATAGTGAAATTAGCAATTATCAGGTTCTTTCACTTCAAGAACCTGATAGTGACATATAATACAACATACTCGTATAAGAAGCAACGCTTCTAGCTTTGTGTTCTACCTTAGTTAACACCTTACTTGTTTGACTAATATAAAAAATAACACGTTTCTGAGATTCGGCGACTCCAAGTATCCTAAAATAGATGTATGACGCAATACGTGTGAAGCAATATCCTTCTCATTAACTTTTTTTTTTTTTTTTATTGGTCTAGCACACGTGCTGCAGGGAAGTCCCTAAAGCGCTGCAGGAGCGGCACGAGTGCGGAAAAAGCGATTCACGTTGTTCTTGAATCGCTGTAAATTGTACTCGGTGGGAAACACAGCGCTGGGCAAATTATTCCAAAGGGATGACGTTCTCCATATAAAAGATTGCTTGAAAAGCGTCGTACGCGGAGTAACAAGCTGAACCTCATACGGATGCGAAGCACCAACGCGACGTGTATTTCTAACATGTACCGCTTTGGGAGAAATTAAGCGGGCTACATCCTTCGAACACTTTCCATGAAAATACTTGTAGAACAGACTCAAGTCGCCAACCGTTCTTCGATGTTCCAGCGAATCAAAGCCGCCGGTCAATTCCGGGTCCCCAATCAGACGGACAGAATCCAGCAAATGCAGTGTATGTTTGGGAGCGGAGCCCCAAACGTGGGAGCAGTACTCCATAGTTGGTCGAATTTGGGCTTTGTAAAGAATTAACAGTTGCTGTGTTGTGTAAAGCTTTCTGGTTCTAAATAATATTCCCAACTTTTGAGAAGCTCTCCTTGCTATGCCTGCAACATGTTCATGCCAAGACATATTTACTCCCAAACTAACGCCCAACAAATTGAGCGAAGATGCTAGGGGAATGGAGTGCCCTGACATAACTATGTCGGGTTCAGCGACGTTAACTTTTTTAGAAAAAAAAACTGCCGCTTGGGTTTTTGTAGCGTTAAATTCCACTTGGTTACTGTCACCCCAAGATAGAATTTCTTCCAGGTCTTTGTTAAGTTGAACGACCTCCTGCTGTCTGCGGATATTCGCCTGAGCAGCCGATGTCCGAGCGTTCAAGGTGAATGAAGAGACAAGCGTACTGTCATCTGCAAAGCTATAGACTGGATTCCCGGTCTTTTCCAGCAGATCGTTAATGTAAATGAGAAAGAGAGTAGGAGACAGTATGGAGCCCTGGGGCACACCGGCGTTGACAGTGAGTGTGTTAGAAAGAAATCCGTCGACCGCCACTCGTAAAGAACGCTCTCTGAGGAAACATGAGGGCCACAAACAGAACCTTTCAGACATACCATAAGAGCGCAACTTAGCCAACAGTCCATCGTGCCAAACACGGTCGAATGCCTTGGATATGTCAAGAGCCACCGCTCGAGATTCTCCAAAGTGTTCAATTGCATTGTTCCAAACATGTGTTACATAAGTCAGAAGATCTCCTGTTGATCTATGTTTACGAAAACCATATTGGTGATCGCTAATAATATTGAATCGTTCAAGATATTTTAGAAGATGCTCATTGATAAACTTTTCCATGACTTTCGATATTATTGAAAGCAGTGCAACTGGTCGGTAGTTATTTGGCAAGGTCTTCTTACCTTTTTTAGGTATCGGCTGAACTGTAGCACATTTCCAGCAGGAAGGAAATATTCCCTTTCTGTAGGATAGGTTGAAAAGTCTACAGAATACTGGTGTTAGTTCCCTTGCACAGTTTTTGAGAACTATGGCAGGTATTCCGTCAGCTCCAGAAGCCTTCTTGGTGTCTAGCTTCATTAAAATACGCTTTATGATGCGCTGTCTGAAGACAACATCGGGCATCCTTGACTGCAATATGGGAATAGTAGGTGGTGTTTTCCTTGGAATCGACAATAGAATGTGAAGCAAAGAGTTCAGCCAACAAGTTCGCTCTCTCAACAGGTGTGGTTGCAATGGAATTATCTGGCCGTCTGAGTGGTGGTATGGTGGATTTGGTAAAATTTTGACTAACTGCCTTGACTAACTTTTTGTACGTTCAATTAAGTAAAACTAATGAAAAAATATCATAGTTTTGACATGTTTTGACTCCAACGCCGTTAAAAAAACTTACACGATATATACCAAGCAACCTTTCTAGTCGATACCTCATTTCGTTCGAGAGTTATCACGACATGATCAACAGACCGACAGACTGTCGGAAATGAGTGACTATGTTACCGTGAAATATAAAGAAACGAGAAAATCTCTGTGTGTGATTTTTTCACAAATACAATACTTTTCTTTAGCAGGGAGAGTAGAAAGGAGTGGCTATTAGGGTCTTGGTCTATAATTCACAATATTTTGGAGAAATTTGATAATAGATATTTAGATTCTTTGAAATTTCTTATGTTAACTCTGCTTTATTTTTAGGTTTTCCTACAATTTTCTTTTGCTTTTGGTTGAGTAGTCTAGGTGGGATCTCTAATAAGTTTTTCATAATAGTTTTTAATTCTGTAAAAAATTAGATGTTTCAGTACAAGTTTATTTAAATATATCTGTGGCATTACCTTTGTCTGTCTTAGTAACAACTAGTAATATCTAAAAGGAAATTTAGTTTTTCTTATAAATAAATTATTTTGTTGCTTTCAATTGGTTTTTTTGAATATATTAGGGACTATATCAGTCAATTTGGCTCTTAAAATATTTTTAGAGTTAATATCTTTATTAAAAAATTGATTAATTGCGTTTTCTGAGATTATTCCTGGGGCGAACATATATTTGGAAGCAAAATATTTAAGACGGCGAAAGTCTTGTACTTACGAAGAGACTTATTAAATACAACTTGAAGTCGTAAGTCAATTAGTATTTACGGACTTACTAGAATAGTACGTAACACCAAATATATTACTCTCTTTCAAAAGCTCACTGTAATACGAAGAAATTACTACATATACTTCCTGCAGTAAAACATAAAAATTGTGCGTAATTTTGTGTGATTACGTGTTATATCTTGTATCTATTTTCATATTGCTCACATTTTTTTCGTTTTTCGTTACGAGTGAAGACAACGAAATTTCTTACTCTAATTATGTTTTCTTTTATAAGCATTAGGGTGGTCACAAAAAATCAATGTTTCAATTTTTTCGGGGGGAACATCCTAAAAGTTGCCAATTGACTAAGAAATGAGATTGGTAACGTTTCAGCACAGTTGGATAACGTTAGTTTGTGGCTAATCAAGGTTGAAGATTTGACTTTTTATGAAAATGGATTTTTTTATGGAAATGTCTAAAAACATTGCAAGATTCAATTACATCGGCTCTCTCGATTTTACTTTATTTATTTTTTCAATGTGTACATACAACAGGGTTTAGTTAGAACTGTTTTCAATAGTAAATAGAGCAAAATCCAAATTGAAAATGGAGGATTTAGGAGAAAAGAAAAGCAGAAAGGTATAAAAATGAGAAGAAATAATGTTCAAATGCATTTTATTATTTTAAGTTTAGTTATAAAAAAGGGAGCAATATAAAGAAAAGAAATTATTATTATTATTTACATTTACAATTTATTATCAGATCCAGGTGATAATGGCTTAGATAAGGTGGCCCTTGAAGAGTCAAGAAAAATTTTCCGACATTCAGATACAACGCGTAACAGAAAGTACCGTTGTTCTTCATCATTCGTCAAACATTAATTAAAGTCTGGAATTAATTTTGCACCTCTTTCAGCTGTGTCATTGACAACTTTAAAACCGTTTACTATTTTGTTAGCTTTTAAATAGTGTGAATTGTCACACCATTCATCGGGATCAGTATTTAAAAAGTTTGTATCAGTTTCAAATCTCTTGAAAAAATTTAGAGTTTGATGAGAAACAAAATAATCAAATTTTTTGTCCAATAAATCATCCACTTGTTAGAGATTGAGCCTTGCTTTTACATCCCTATTATCGTAACTTTTTTCTTCAACGAAAATTAATTTTAGACATTTTGCAGGTACGCTTTTTTGACATTTTTTCTAAAGTTTCATCAAAAAATGAAAATGCTACTAGTTCCGAATTGAGATACGACAGATGATTTATCATTTTAGACAGTGCCTTGTTTACAAGTTCTTTATCAATTTGTCTGTATTTCACAAAAGATTTTTATAATTGTAGGTCTTGGTTGGGGCGCGTTGAACCACGCTTTTATTTAAATATTGATTATAAATAAACAGATGTCTGTGACTTGAAAGCTTCCACTTTTTTATTTTGCGCTGTGCTTTTAGATCTTTTAGCGTTTTTTTTTGCAGTTTTCTCCATTCTTCGTACGGTTTTTCTAATTTTGCATCACAGTCTTTCAGGTGTCTGGTTGGTATCTTAGCTTCCTCCCAAAAAATTTAAACTTCCTAAGTCTTGCAGCTTCCCTGGTGTTTAGTTTCACTTGCCGTATATTATAAAATAAACTGCGTAAAACTTGAATTCGAATTCGAACCCGGACAAGCATGGTTCGTTGATAGTGTAGAAGAGATTGTCCAGCAAACCTCACAGAAAACTCACTAAACGAACGTTGTTGAAATGTTCACTGTTTGAAAGGCAAACATAAACTAAAATTTCTGAGTTCTCCCCGGGCATCCCAGACAAGGAACAAAAAAGAAGGGGTGTGATTTATGACATTCCAGGCATAATTCTCTGATAAAAGGGTCCTTAGCAATAGTTTTTTGTAACAAAAACAAACCTTTTAAAGAATAGAGCTAAAATATCAGGTAGATACCCATTACCTTGCAATTAGTAAAATTATTTATAAATTTAAAACAAATAACAATTTTATGTCTTATTATATATTCTATAATAATGTATTTGTATAATTGTTAATAATACAAAGGAAACAAAAAATAGTTTAAAAGTATTTAAGTTAGGTATCTTTGTTGCCATTTTTCACTTTCGTTTTCTAAACAGGTCGAAGGTCGAATTTGAGTCTTCAAATCATGTTCAGTTTTGGATGATGAATATCTTAAAAAATAAAAGTTTTAACAAAAAAAGCGGTAGGAGTAAAAGTTTAAGACAACAATATTTCCTATGAAATGAAATAAGAGTCAGGTTTCTAGGATGAATAGTTTTCATTTTATGAGGGAAAAAAACCACGATTTTTTTACAGCTTTAACCTCGATGAGGCACGGATTAATGTTATATAATTGAGATAAAAATGTGCAAATCCTATTTTTTAGACAAAAAGGCAAATTTTAGGGGGGTCCCTCCGGCATTACGATGAAAATATTTTTCCCTCCTATACCGTGTGACCACCCTAATAGACATGTAGGAACTAACTATTTTAAGATTAAGCAAAAGCTCCACATCCTAAACAACGATACGTATACAAGGTCGGACAATTAAGTTCACGAACTTATCCTAGAAAAATTGCTACATGATTTATTGTTAAATACCACTGTAGCCATCTTTAAAGTACTCCTCTTGGATGTTATTCAGCGATACCAGGGCCTACTCCATCCTTCGAAGCAATTTGGGAACTGTTGTTGTAAAATTGTCCTTACAGATACCGTCGCGTCGTATTACTCTAATTTTAGGTCGTGGGTTTACTATCGAGATACATTTACCTAAAAAAACCTTTCCATGGCTTTCATTTACACCCGACCTCTACACGGCATGGAGAGAAATCTGTAAGTGGTGACAACCTGAGTAGTCGAACCTACTCTTCTCAAGTCTCTCACATGACTTTTTAATTACGTGATTTAATTTTTTTTATAAATTTTTAAAATTATTTCAACAAAATTGCTACTGGTTCTGGTTATAACCAAAGGCCGCACGGGTTTAACCAACTGGAATCGCTGTTCCACAATCCGGACCTCCAAATCGCCCCGACTTCGCCTTCTGAACAGGAGCCCCCACCGCGAACACGGGTCCGCGTGCTTCGAACTGTCGAAATCGAATTTGCAAACTTAATGGTCAGACCTCGTACACCTGATCATTAAAAGTAATTCGTAAACTCGGGTTTCACACGACTTTTTGTTAGGTGTATGGTGTTAATATAACGATTATCTATAACAGGACCGACAACACAAAATTACTAGTAATTCAAAAAAACGTTACCATCTCATATACTTGTACAACTAAAAATTGTTGTTAGGAATTACGAGGCTACCTGCTCAAATGAATATCAGACTAATAATATATACAACAACCGTGACTACATAATTTCAGAAGTTAAATCGCCCTCATCATTATTTCAATGGTTATTTTATGACAATAATTACTAAAACATTGAAGAATATATACAATATTTTTTAGCTATTAACCTCTTGCTCTTAGTATAACGGATGTTCCGAACCATCATGTGAAGTTAACAATTCTTAAAGAATAATGGGCGGCAACTTAACATATGAGGAATCGAGACGAGCTGCGATTGTACGTTCCGTGATTTTTACGTAGCCGTATTTCCTTAATATATTAATTTCTGTGTTGAAGTTCTGTTAGTATCTTCATTATATGGTTTCTCTGAAGGTCTTCGAACATTAACGCAACCCGATGAATACGCACAACTTTCTAAGTAGAAGTTTTTAACCTACGCCGGTGTATCTACAAAATACTTTACTATAATAAAAGTAAACATACGCACCCCCTGGACATTCAGTTTATCATTCAAAAATTGATCCGCAGAGAAGAAAAGTCGTACCTAAATAGTTGCAGGGGCGATTAGTTGCGTCGAATCTCGCCACTAAATAGTAGCACGCTGTGCCTGGCACTCGTCGTCCCATTTAAGATTAATCCTTGGAAGCTTCCACATATTTTCATTAAAACATAATCACACATCTAAACTGTCATGAAAATTAGGAGACTAGATCGATTCTAACGAATCGATCAAACGTATTAGACTTTCAAAATTTAAAAAATTCCTTGGTTCACCAGCTGTCTCAATATTATTAAAATTTTAATCTAGTGAAGCGCACACGTGAAAAAAAAAAGCAATATTATGCCAATTATAAAAACCCTGGAACAAAAGAAATATCCTTGTTTAGGGTATAATAGTCCTAGTGAATGTCCTCATCGTAACGACTATTCCAAGAAAATTCCCTAAAAAAAATCCAACTGATATAGCCAAATAATTCCATAGAATGGCTACTCACCCCGAGTGCTCTTCTAATGTCCTTTCTGTATCACTGGAGATCTGATCTGAAGAATTCAGATCGCCAATAAACAATTGACCTTATCAAAACTACTATTATACCTAACCCGAAAATTTGGTTTCCACAAACCGGCACGATTGTCCTTTAAAACTTTACTTAAAACCAAAGTATCTTCTCAATACTTAGCTACATAAGAAGGCCTGCCAAAACGTTAATTTTTATATACATATCGTCTCCCACTATAAAAAATATTACATTGTTTCCTCCAGGTATACAAACCATATACACTTTAAAACTAAAAATTACTAAATTAATTAAAAGAGGCTACTGCAGGTCCCAACTAACATTTCAAAAACTAACTCCATACATTTCTCAAGGGCTACCATATACAGTGACTCATAGCTTAAATGATGCAGTCGCTATAAGAAAAGACTAACAGTGCCTCTTTATTTATTTAGAAAAAACAACTTATTCAAATTAAATTAGTAAAGAGTCTTCTAAAAAAGTATGAATTACTTTTTGTCTTAAATATGCCTTACTTAATTAACAATAAATAATTAATTGTTGTTAATATGCGATTTTAACAACACAGCTTAAATGACGCAAAATTCAATATACCAAAATTATTAGAGAAAACAAACTGTAGAATTTGAAATAAGCCTGCTAATATTTGGTCGGGCCTCCCTCATTATCAATAACGGCTTGTAATCTTCTGGACATTGATTCAACTAACTTTCTAGTATACTCCGGGGAAATAGTGTTCCATGCTTCAGTAATTTTTACTTTTAATTCAGTTTTATTCGATATTGGGGCACTATTTACTTTATTTTTTAATGTCAGCCACAAATTTTCAATTACATTTAAATCTGGTGACTGGGCTGGAGTTTTAATAACATTTGGACAGTTATAAAGCAACCAACTGCGGACTCGAAATGACGTGTGCTTTGGATCATTGTCGTGATAGAACCGATAATTGTTTTCAATATCGAATTTTTGGGCACTAGCGACGAGATATTGCCTTAGTATATCCAAATACACATATTAGTTCATATTCCCTTCGACGAAATGCATGTTACCTACTCCTGCAGATGACATACAGTCCCATAACATCACTCCACATCCACCGTGCTTTACCGTAGCTTTCATATTTTTCAATTTTAATTCTTTGTTAGGCTTTCTCCACACTGATATTTTTCCATCGGACCGAAATAAGTTTATTTTAGTCTCATCAGCAAATATTAGTGAATTCCAGAAGTTCAAGTCTTTATTGATATGCTCTCTGGCAAATTCCAATCTCACGGGCCTATTTCTTTGGCTAATGAAAGGCTTATTTCTAGCAGTTCGACCATGTAAATTATTATATCGCAAGATCCGTCGAACTGTTTCGGGGTTACACCTTTTTCCAAACTGTCTTTCCACCTCGGCGCACAATTTTGGCGCACTTTTTTTTGGATTATCTGATACCTCTCTCAAAATCTTTCTTCACGTTCATTGAAGATCTTATTTGGAGCCAACCTTGACTTATCCTTGACTCTGTTTTCATTCCGGTAACGATCAATGATATGCTGAACAGTTGACGGACATTTATTTACCATTTTGGCTATGTCTCTTTGGCTGTATCCATTCCTGTAATGAGTAATAATTAAATTTTTCTCAGAAATTGTAGTTGAAAAAATGTCAAACTAAACAAAAAAACACAAACGCCGCCTTCGTAAATTTCAAAATGCGATAAGTTTTGACCCCTGTTGTTATTTTGCATCATTTAAGCTGTGACGTTAAAATTGCATATAATTTGATTAATTATTTATTGTTAATTAAGTAGGGCATATTTAAGACAAAAAGTAATTCTTACTTTTTTAGAAGACTCTTTACTAATTTAATTTCAATAAGTTGTTTTTTCCAAACAAATAAAGAGGCACTGAGACCAGTTAGTCTTTTTTCTTATAGCGATTGCATCATTTAAGCTGTGAGTCACTGTATGTTGTTCCTACCGAATTCCAAGGTAAAGTGAGACCAGCCGAATCTACGACTGCCGGTCCTTTACAACTAAATTATCAAAATATCCTACAACGTAAATTTCTGGTATTAATTTAGCCCCGAGCACTAGCATGTTTTCTTGACTGTCAGACATTTGACATTTCTCTTCAGTTGTCACTAAACAAATATGATTCAACTTATTGATTTGTCCAAGGAAAGTAAGTTTTCCCAACTACTCCTTAACTGGAAAAACACGAGAGAACTATATCCTAACTTCCTACATTTTGCCAAGAAGAACTATAAAAATATTTGGCGAAAAATCAAAGGTTACGTTTCAAGTAAACATAAAATTAATTTTCATGAATTAAAAATAACATATTTAAAACGAAATGGAAAATAAGTTATTTCAGTTTATGCCTTATTTAAAGACCTAAAATCAAGTAAATAGCATTATGTTCATCAGCAAGAGCTAAATAATTTCTAAAATTGTACTTCAATAAGTTATATGTGACCACATACAACCAGCGATTAAAATTAAATATCATATATGGCGACACCGATATGTATCTAAGGCAAGTTTTTACTACCATACGCTAGACGACCATTCCGTTTTCTTAGCGATGTTGCACGGAAGCGGAGTAATTGGACATTTTGCTCCACGGATTTCTTCCTGTTCGCCAAATTTATATTGTTCTGGAAAACAGAGGACTACACTCGGAAATTTTCCATACAAGCCAGTGATACCTGTGCAGATTTACTTCAACCTTCGGTAGTACGTAGATAACGTACTTATTTGAGCTCAGTTTTTCTTTTGTCGCCAAGGAGTGAGGAGAATATGAAAACTGCTCTGAGGTTGTGTTGTTGAAAGTGGAGAGAAGTGTTCGAGATATTTTTGTTGTTAAAGACCTAACTAGTTACCGAAAAAGTTGTGCATTTACTATTGCATATACTAAGAAACTCAGTACGTTATGGTAGACTTCGACAATTTCGAGCTTATTTTCCCCAACCAAAGATGTTATCAATATCGGGCATTCCCACATCTACCGACATTCTCTGAGAAAATAAGAAGTAAGGCGATGTCATATGATCATAGCTCCGTACACAATAGTTCGATTTATTAAAAAAGAGTTACTAACCATTTATTAACGAATTAAAGTAATGCTAAGACAACAGAAGCTGGACAGAAAGTAATTATCCGTAAGGTGAAGATGGACCCGCCAATCAAGATTTGAACTTATTTTACCTACCAACTGCATTATATTCTTTTAGATGAAAAGGGTTCCCCTAAAATATACTTTGCACCACCGCAGACATTGCGGACTAAAGAGATGGGTTCCGCTATCGATAAATATCCTAAATGTACTAAACTTTGTGACAAGATGATGGGCATTTTAAAAGTATTTTACGTGATCATATAGCATTTTTACCGTTATTTTTGAATAAATATTTTTTAACCAAAAATTCAATATTTGCTGCGTTTAAATAATATTTGTAGTTTTAAACTAGTGCAATTTGCCAATTTAATTTTAAATTGACAAGAGCATTAGTCAACCAACTAAAGTTAGGAGGCTGAGTAACACAACATGGTCATAAAATAAATGTTTTCCACAACCGTAAAAATTAACACCGTTTGCGAATTATTAACAGTGTGCAAAATAACATTTTTTAATGGCAATATTTTTTAACGTTACGATGACTTCGTGTGCAAATTTCTGCGACTTATTGCATAAATTATTTTGAAAGTTACCAAAATTAGAAAAATCTGTTTATTTTAAAAGACTATTCTTTTTTGGACTCGAAGGTTTTTGGCTGGAAAAAGTCAGTCGAGGCTTCGTCCTCCGGTATTGGCGGCGTCTGCCTTTTGTACGTCCCCTCTTATTATATATATATATATATATATATATATATATATATATATATATATATATATATATATATATATCAAAAACAGACTAAATTTTTGGATCGACCTTTTTTGGGCCCTACAGCTGAGTCTGGTCTCGGCGGCATCTGCCTTCTGGGGCGCTCGATTTTTTTAGTGTCAACAAATATTATGGACTTGATGCAAGTGGTTAAACGACAGTATTTTTTTTGGATGTAGTATTTTGGGTCTTTTCTGGGCATTCCAGGGCACGGGGGCCGCAAAATCAACGTTAAAGGTTTTTATTCAACTTGCCCGATAGAATGAACAACTAGGCAGACGGTTAGTCGACAGGTCAAGATTTGAGGTCGCCCTCTTGGTCTATTAACTCTGTTTTGCAGTTAATTGTTTCTGATAATATTTGTAATGAAATAAAATTTTTCTTGAAAACATATTTTTTGCAATTCGAAAGCGTTTTGGAGTTTTTGAATGATATTTTGATTCTGTCGCACCTGGTAAAAAAAAAGTTTCATTCTCGACCATCAAAGTAGTATTTCCAGCACTAGATATAAAAATAATTATTTATTTGGGATTAAATTAATAAAAATGAAAAATTGCGTTAACATTAGAAATAGTCTTTTTAGTGTTCCGTACGGAACACTTATGGGATCACTTCGGTGTCCGTTTGTCTGTCACAGCCGATTTTTTTCCGAAACTATTTGACATAGAAAGTTGGCACAACTACAGAAATTGATGGCCCAATCAGAGCCGTGTAGTTTTAAGGTTTTGGGGGGTGAAATCAAAAGTGAAAAAAATACAACATTGAGTGAGGTGTCAAATGAAAGCTTGTGAAAATACACTTTTCAGTACACACACTATTGGCCAACAGTGCCGGAACAAAATAATTTTATTCTATTTGTTTGTAATTAAACCATATCTAGGTAGAAAATTTTTTGGATAGACCTTTTTTGTTTTACACTTTTATTACTAAATTCTATATTGAGCTAGATTGATTTATTGGCTATTGGGTAGCTAAGATGTTATAACTATTATACATTGTTGACTAATAAAAAACGTGAAAATACATATTGGATCTGAAGATATACAGTCAGTCCAAAAAGTCTCCATACACCACCTGCTTTCTATACTATTTTTCTGTTATTTTTAACTAATTAATTGGAACTATGAGAAAACATGTTTAAATTATTATCTTAAACTTAACCAACAAGGATTAGTATTAAAAGCAACTACAGAACATTTTATTTAGAAGCTACATCATTGTTATAAAATGTAAACAAAATAAATGTCCAAAAAGTCTCCATACAATTGACAATTACCAATAATAGTTTGACGGAGTTTAATGGAAAATAACAACTTCGTTTAAACTAATATTTAGTGGGACCGCCGTTGGCCTTGATAATCTTCTATAACTTTTTTGTTATGCATAGCAATCAGCTTTCTAGTAACTTCTGCTGGCATGTTTATCCATGCGTTCAATATTCTGTTTCTCAATTCTTCTCTATTTGAAACATCTCAAAATGTTCAGATAAACATGCTGATCCGTGATGCCATTAATAAAATGTAAATTTCCAGTCCCTCCAGCGGACATGTATCCCCAAAGGAGAACTCTGCCACTCCCTTATCTCACCGTGAAACAAATGTTTTTAATATCGAATGCGGTATTTTTCTCTCTCCAAACTTTAGTTCTGCCATCAGACCCAAAAAGGTTAATTTTAGTTTCATCACTAAAGATTACGGATTCCCAAAATTCAGGAGGTTTAGTAACGTATTCCCTAGCAAAAGCAAACAGCTTTTTGCGATTAACTTCCGAAATTATGGCTTCTTCCTGACTGCACATCTCTTATAGCCTGCCCTGTATAAACAATTTCTCACTGTTTGTGAACAAACATTTTTCGAAAATAGTTTCCGTACTTCTTTTAATTTTGGTGCCCTTTTCTTGGGATCTGTAATTATTTCTCTAACAATTTCTGGTTCTCTTCACGTGGAGTCAGTTTCTTGGGACGACCGGAACGTGGTCGAATTTTATAGGAACCCGTTGATTTATACTGGTTTACAATGTACTGAACAGTAGCATGCGACAATTTTTCCTATATTTCTGTACGATTTTCCATCTTTCCACAAATCAGTTATGATCTTCCGAACTTGAAATGAAATTTCAAAATTTCTCTCGCTCATTTTTAATACTACTTTGAAAACCACTGCAAAATTATTAGCAACAAGTGACAGATTATAAAGGATGGCCGAAAATTATTCATTTGTTTTCAGTTTAGCGGGCAATAGATAGCTTGATAAAATGCTGCTGATTATAACGTGTTTTTTTGTGTATGGAGACTTTTTTGACATTAATTTTGTTTACCTTTTTATAACAATGATGTAACTTCTAAATAAAATGTCCCGTAGTTGTTTTTAATACTAATCCTGGTTGGCTAAGTTTCAAGTATTAATTTAAGCATGTTTTCTCATAGTTCCAGTTAATTAGTTAAACATAACAAAGAAAAATAGTATAGAAAGCAGGGGCTGTATGGAGACTTTTTGGACTGACTGTATATACGTCAGGGACCTAATTAACTTACTCTATGTAAGGATTTTATTTTAAAAATCAATCACCGTACAGAACGCTAATTGAGCAAGACCGACTTGCACTTGGCCGGTTTTTTTACTTTAACTACAATATGACAGTCAGTTTACAGAAAAATCAGAATCTAAGAAAATAAAGATAAGAGTGTATCTAATCGACCATACGACTATGATTAATATTTTTTTAAGTACAGAACCTCATCTCATTCCAATGACGTGGCCCGACCCGGCACCTGCTGGGCCCCCCCGGGGCATTTTCTCTCTGCTAACTCGGCAAACCCGTATGTACACTCGCCTGTCACACCAACGGTTTACACTGATGATCAGATTTTCATTTGTTTCATTATGTTATCTCACGGATGATACGGGGGATAATGTTCTATTTGTCTGTTGCCATTAGCTTAACCTATAAAATCTGTAAAATATTCTTAGTACAAGTTCTAGTATGCTTAAAAAGAATAGGGAATATTTTTAAGCGAATATGTAGGAATGTATCAGTCAATCAATATATGCTATTTGTTCTATTAGAAGCCTAGTTATAGGAGTAAGAGTGGCGGTGTATTTTGGGGAATGGAAATTAACTTCACACAAAAATCTGCGATTGACGTTTGTGAAACTTCTCCCTAAATGTATCAAATACTTTTTAGAAAGCATTTGGCCATGATGCTAATCTCCTAAACATACAGGTGGTTTAAACGACTTTAAAATGGTACGTGAATTGGAGATTTCAAAATTAACTATGTAGACTATTTTGACGAAAGTAGTAGTAAATCGACTTCGCGATTTACTCTCAACCGATGACAAACAAATATATAGAATTGAATACTGAAAGGAATTGTATGGCCTTAAACTTTCTTGAAACGTGGTGTTTTGAGTATGAGCCCAAAGTAACGGCCCGAGAAACTGAATGAGGAGCACCAGAAGAGATTCATCAAAAAAAAAAGTGGCCTAAAGTAGTCCAAACGCAAAATATTGGATATTTATTTCTACCTTTCCTAGGGCCGATAGTGAGTTTTTTGCGATTAGTAGCAAGAATTGGTCTCATACGTTACGAATATTGTGATGCGGGTAGCTAATCTTTTTCGCACGATAAACACCCATAGTTCGACCCTTGTTAGAGTTTTTGCGTAAAAAAGCATTTTTTTTCTTTTCTCGACTTCATTTGCCATAAAAAGACAACGTTTAAGCGACAGTAACCACGACCTTTAACAACCACAACCTTTATAAAACAACAGGTAACATATATTGATTGAAACAACTGATTTGAATAATTATAATTGGCTGGTGTGTTATTTATTCTCTATTAAAAAATTCAGTTTCTTGTTGAACAAAGGAAGAATATAAAAGTCAAATCTCGTTGGCAAATCGGGTTTTCATTCAATTTTTCTAATTTTTTTTGTTTTTAATCTTTAAAATATTCTTTGAAAAAGATCCCCAATACAAAATTATTTAATTAACATCTATCAAGCAAGGCATCTATAGCAATATTACCGTCATGACAAGAGTTTTGACATATGCCACGCCCTTTGATTCTAGGGATGTAAAACATAGGGCTCTAGTAGGAATAGGAAGTTTGTACAGTTTCAGTACGTGAAACGATTTTTTTGTGAAAAATCTCCACCCCCGGTCCTTAATATTAAATTTGGTTTAAGTTTTTAAAGTGTCCACCGGTCATCGATTTTGAGTTTACTGTGTTGAGAAGAGCTTAAGTTTATATAGCTTTGGTGCAGTAGAAGTTTTTTTCTTTTTCAAGGAATTTCGCCCAACCGGTTGTGGATTGGTTCCCCCTCGTCTATAAGTAAAACATCCCCCCTCAAACATTCAACGCTCTTTGTATCCATATATCTCCCGCCCCTTGAGTCAGGTCACGACACTGATATATATGCACCTACATATATATATATATATATATATATATATATATATATATATAATATATATATATATATATATATGTATATATGTATAATATATATATATATATATATATATATATATATATATATATAGTATATATATATATATGTATATATATTATTAGATATATATATATATATATACCTCATTTTACATCTCATATTATATATATATATAACCTTCCGAAGTCCATAATCCTGAACATTCTAGGCTTCCCTCATTGATCGCCATCTCTCTCGGCATTGGGGCAATTCTATACCACATTAATCCCGCTGACTTCTTGATATCGTCTGTCCATCGGGTGAGTGGTCGTCCCCTGGATCTTCTTCCCAGATATGGCCTCCATTTTTAAAATAGTGTGTGGCCATCTTCTCTCTTTGATCACGTATATGTCCCGCGTAATTCCATTTCAGCTCCGCCACGGCCCCCCCAGCTACATCTCTGCATTTTGTCACCCCTCGGATCCAGTCATTTCTCTTTCGGTCCCTTACAGATATTCCCACCATCTGCCTCTCCATTGCTCTTTGCATAACTCTAAGCTTGTGCATAGATTTCTTCGTTAGAGTCAATGTCTGAGCCCCATATGTCAAAAACCGGCAGAACACATTGATCTAAAATTTTTGACCGTATACTCATTGGTATATTTTTATTCCTGAGTGTGTCTCCGAGTCTACCAAATACACCCCAGGCGAGTCTCCTTCGTCTGTCGATTTCAACTGTTTGGTTCTCTTTGCCTAATGCAATTGTGTGCCCCAGATACACATAACTTTCCTCCACATTTTCAAGTATTTCGTTGTTTATTTCGATCAATGGATCCATGCTGCACATGACCTTGGTCTTGGACATGTTCATGTTGAGGCCTATTTTCTAACATTCGATGTCTTGTTCTATCAGCATCTGTTGGAGGTCTTCACTATTTTCAGCTATGATAACGATATCATCGGCATATCTCAGGTGATTCAGCCGTTTTCCATCTATTAGAATACCTCTATCATGCCAACCTAACCTTTTGAATGCATCTTCAAGAGCCAACGTAAACATCTTTCGGTGATAATACATCTCCCTGTCTTATGCCTCGTTTTATTCTAATCGGTCTGGTTTTTTCATTGATATAAACAGTTGAAGTGCGTTATTATTTATATATATATATATATATATATAAATATATATATATATATATATATATTATATATATATATATCTGGAGTCCACTCTCGCATTTTCCCAGTGCTCTGAAAAAAGCCCAATGTTCCACTGTGTCGAATGCCTTTCGAAAGTCGACAAAAGCCAAGCAAATCTCAAAGTTATACTCTACAGCCTTCTCTAGCAAGGTTCTCATTGTTAGGAGATGCTCACATGTACTATAATCTATTCTAAAAGCAGCTTGTTCTATTGGTTGATAATCGTCTAATTTTCTTGTTATTCTATTCTTGAGTATTTTTATAAATAACTTGTAGGTCTGGGAAAGAAGGCTGATTGGTCGATAGTTCGCCAAATCAGCACTATCTCCCTTTTTATATAAAAGCACAATAATTGAGTTGTTCCAACCGTTTGGTATCTTCCCCTCTTCTAAGCATTGGTTAAAAAAAGTTCATATATAAAATATAAAAAAGTATATAATATATATATATATATATATATATATATATATATATATATATATATATATTTGTATATTATATATATATATAGTTATATATATATATATAATATATATATATATATATATATGTATATATATATATATATATATATATATATATATTTATATATATATATATATATATATATATATATATATATATATATATATATATATGCCATTTAATGATGACATGTAAAATATGCTCAAAGAAATTTCTAACTTTTAATCCAACATCATCGCTACCATTGTCTGGCTATTATTTACCGATACTTATTTGGACAGCCTGTTATTAATTGCCGGAAATCGAAATGAGTAACAGACAAAGTATTTCTCATCAGCAATACAAAATTTTGTAGTAAAAAATGTATTGAACACAAGTGCAGAATTAAGAATTAGATGCGACAAACTTAATTAAAAAAATATCCTACGTGTTTTTAATTAAACAAACTGCTATAAAAAATTGATAGTCAGTAAACTTCCAACACAGTCGATAAATTACCTAAGGCACTCTAAGCGTTACCAATTTGCAACATTTTACGAAAAAAAACTCGTTTGCAGCACGTTTCACTGCGTAAACAAAAATATATCGTCCTTGATAGTTGACTGACTTTTTTTTACTGTTCTCCTCCCAGCCTGAGTAGGGATTTTATCCTTTTTCATATCCTGAGGATATCGGCGGAATCTCGTAGTATCCGTCAACGTTGTCCCAAGTGCCGAAACATACACTTTTGTATTTCACAGCACCTGTTTAGACAACTGCGCCGTAGTGCTGCCACGAACGTTATTGTTTTTCTGCAAACAACTATTATCTATATACGTGGCCAGCCCAAATATAACTTAAATAAATTGATAATCCCTGCCGGGATTGGCACCCGGGACCTTCTGCACCGCAAGCAAATTTTTCACATTTCAAAATCTCTTTATTTTTACAACTATTCTTGCAAGGTCCCCTGACAGCTAAGTTTTATACAATAATGAGTGTACCTCATTGTAAGTACATTCATTTGTAATTTTGCCTAGGGCTGGCTGATGTTCTGCTATTGGTGCTAAACCTTGCGTTTGTTTTGTTTTTATTTTTTAGTCATTTCCGACGGTGTCTTTCATGACTAGGTGTTTTTTGGGCGATAATATTGTTTATTTTTGATATAATTTTTTTGATTTTGTTCAGTTGGAATTTTTTTTTTATAAAAACCTAACTCGATATTGATTTTCCGGTACTTAGTAGCATCAAAGTTTAGCTCTCTATAAGTTATTTAGTCTCATTCATTTCTTCTTTTTTTCTTCCATCTCTCATTTTCCTCCCACTCGCTCATACCTGTTTTCTCTGTTTCACTCTGTTAGATATGTTCGTTCAATTAGCTTGATTCTATATTTACAAGATCTATTTACATTATTGTTACTCTGTTATATTATTTTTATATTACACTGTCACTTTTGCTGCATGTTTAGTTTTGTATGGTTTTATTTACCACTATTTACAAGACTAAGGTTGTTTTTGTTTGTGTTTTGCATTTGACTGAAATGTTATTTATACTTATGTTTGGCCAAATGTTTTGATGGTTTGTTTATTTGTTTAGTTTCACCAACAAGTTTATACGCTACGGAGCTACGGGCCGCTACAACCTTAAAAAAACTACAGTAGTTTCATAAAATTTTCAATAATGTCGAAATTAAAAAATAAGTATTAGGGATGTCGAACTGACTCATAGAGTCCACTCTTTTTATTATATTAAACTATTGTTTTAACACCTTGTATGTGTATATATATATATATATATATATATATATATATACATATATACAAATATTTCATTTATATAAATTTATCATGAGCCCTCGTACAAATGTCCATCACCTTAACAGTTTACACCGATCATTTGATTCGTTTCATTATGTTCCCGCTAGAGAGATAAGCATAAAGCAGAAAAAGACTACATGAAGATCACGGAAGGTATCTTTGTTAGTTACTTCTCTTCGTTTCCTCATACGTTGAGCTGCCACGCATTATTCTAAAGAATTGTGTGTGACTTTAAGTGATGATTCGGAACACCCGTTATGCCGAGAGCAAGATGGTTAACCATTAAAAAAAACTTTACGTGGTTTTTGTTTAATGGCTTAGTAATAATTGCCATTAATAAGAAACGAAATGTGCCGTAGAGAAGAATACCGATAAAGAAGATTCAGTGTGGTAGGTATTATAGCAGCCACCGCTTCCTAGGCCCAAGTTAATTGGGGCTAGGAAAGTTTTTTTCCACTGAGACAGAAATTTGGAATACTAAATATTAGATGACATTTCTGTTTTTTTGTTTGGTAGTAATTACTGTTGTGATTGTTATAACAAAATTTTATTTATTACTATTCTGGATAAATATATAATCCTCCTTTCTCAGCTAGGCACTATGTTATTTATTCTTTTTTATGACAGAGCTCTCACTAGAATGCCCTATGTAATGTAGGGCCGTATAAACCACTAAGTCTAAAAACTTATCAATGTAGCTAAAAACAGCACAACAAAGCACACGTGCATAGCGCTCGAAATAATACAGTATATAGTTCATAAAAGTATATACGAATCCGCTGAGGTCCACGAATATAAATTACTTGATTAATTAATACAATTGATAGTGCTATTCGGTTATGAACTGAACATATTTTTGTACACTGGTGATATTAACATAACATTAGTAGTAGCTCTCGGCAAATAGAAATAGTTATTGATTTACCAGAACCTCTGAGTACAATAAACTTGAGTTCTGTCAACAAAGAAGGACTTACAATACTACAGTTTTAAACAGAAATATTATTGAATGAAATTCTCTGCGATTCCCAAGGCTAACAAAATTAAACAGCTGCAATAATAAATACAATGTCTATCCCTCTCTGTGAGTGCCCTCCCTCTTCCTTTAAAGAAAGATAGTTTAAAAATGTGCTTGCTCTTGATCCAATGCTGATATATATTTCCTATAAATTGGGAACCATGTCTAGCAACGCATATTCCAATTTGCTTCTCAGTAAGGATAGACACTTTTCCTTATAGTATGAAAGTGTATTAAAGGAGATATGTAGAAGACTATAACAATGAGAGAATTGAAAGAAACTCTGGATTTGGTAAAACAGGAAGGGTATAAAACTTTACCAGTGATCATTAAATGAAGGACAACAACAAATAACAAGTAATTAGTAGATGAGAACAACTAAATAATAATTTCGAACGAAAACGATCTAAGGAATGAATACAGATGAGATTGTACAAGGACCTACAGGGACATCGGTATCCTACCAATTTCAAGTGACAGAGAGGCGCCTAAACCACGCAAGATTTGGCACTACAGATCTGGCTGTATTGGGAAGATCTCATGGAAATATTTTCGAACTTTTCCGTTGGTTAGACGTTTGTTTTCGTTCTGCCGACCCATCTGACTGCTCCAGGGAGGTTTCCGATGTTATTTTTTTTGGCTGGTATGAACGCTTACATTCCTTTTTCGTAAGGAACTGTCAAGCCTTGGTTTGACCGAAAATGCAAAGAAGCTGTTGCTTCTAACATCTTGCCTTACCGACGATTGGCGTGAAAATCCTAACACTATGAATCGTAATCAACACCTTTATTCGTCCCCGAAATAGATGCAAAGAAATTATCGACGCGAAACCAAGGAGGGACACAATCAGCGAGTTAGAAACAAACTTCTCGCTTATGTCCCAACAATTCCAGGTCCGCTTTTGTCAGTCGCTAAGGCAGTTAGCTCAAAATTTCACCAAATCCATCATTATCCACCACTCACAACGGACCGGATAAATTCTATTGCTACGACAGTACCTGTTATTGAAAAAGGCGAAGTTGTTGGCTGAACTTCTGCTTCCCATGCATGCGGTCGATTTTCTAAGGAAAATCATCACCTGTACTATTTTCCAATAGTGGCAGTCACTGAAGGATGGACGATGTTATCTTCAGTACAAGCGT
>CM032449.1:143879785-143911707 GCA_019049505.1 Pachyrhynchus sulphureomaculatus | reverse complement strand
GTAATGATAGGATGACACAACGACAAGGACTGCGATGGGCTGCGAGTTAGAGATATGCGAACAACCATTTTGTCATTTTTCGGTCCCTTTCTATTATCCTATGGGCTACTGCTAGTAAGAAAAAAATAAAAATCATATACAGTGCTAAACTGTTATATATTAAAAACATATGATTAACAACAAACTGATCTACGTATTTATGCACAATATATCTCAATTAGAAATAAATTACATCGTTACTTGTGAATGTCTTGTAATGATATTGAATATGTCGTTAAAATATGCTCCTAAAAAAAATTTAATTTTATTTATAATTTTTCTCTACATAAGTAATAATTTATGAGATACCAATGAATGACAAATTGTTTAAAATACTGTAATAATTAATACAATTGCTTTTATAACTTGGTAGTAAATCTTGTGATACTAAAAATTATTACTTACTTTTATCTTCAAGTGTTTGAGCATAGCTCAGTATTTTTGTTTTCTGCGGTCAAATTTATTTAGCTAAGGAAAACATTTTTTATTATTAATTTAGTAAATTTATAAAATGTCAAGGCTTCCTTAATTGTCTTTTTCTGTAAAATATACACTAACACATGGTACTTCTATATATCCACTACTTCATACTAATAAATTATTTAAAATTTATTGTCACTGTCTTGCCATTCGTGGTTATGAAACACTGTGTGTTAAATATTTTTATTTTATTTATTCTCTCAGAAACAAAATAAAATTTTTGATTTATTACCTCCGCCACCTAGGAATTCTGTGGATATTTGCATAAATGGACATTTGAGTTAATCTTAAGTTGGGTTTCGAAAAAGTTAAAAATTCAAGAATACAGGAAATATATAAGTATTAAAGATATGGCATTACATAAACAGTAAACTTGTCTACCTAAAACTTGATACTACTGAACCTTCAGATTTCATAATTCGAAAAATTCCAAATACTTCTTAATATATTTGAAGGTACTAGTTGCAGAAATATTCTATGAAGTATTAAAAAAAACAGAATTATCTGGCTTAACCATCTGAACTTTTAATTCCAAACGCAAAAAAAAAACCAAAATATAAAAAAAATAAACAAACTTCAAAGTGAGAAAAAATATAAAGTGCGCTGTTCTCTCACGGACACATTGTCAGCAATATGTACAGTCTGTCAAGTAAGAACGTGATGGCCCATATTCTTAAAAAAAAATGTATTTCGAGAAAATTTTTTGCCGTCAATGTATTCTTTGGTGTATTAACAACCGCGCAATTACCTTAGTAAGTTGTCCAATCGCCTCCTGCATAATGTGGCATCTTCGAGACATGCTGTCGACGAGATTTTTTGCATGCTCGCGCGGCAATGATCTCCAAATTTTTCGAATCTCATGAGACAACTGAGGCAAAGTCCTCTGAGCTTTCGCTTTACAAGGGACCAAACGTTTTCAATAAGGCATATTATCGTGAGCCCAAGTGGGCCGCTTCGCGACGTGATTTTCGCCCAGCAAAGGTTTCTGGTTCTTCGGAATTTGACATCATGAACACGAAGATGTTGTCGAATGGGACACATTCAAACCCGATTTTCTTAATTGGGCCGATCCTTGACATGGCGTCAATTTTGGGTCCCGTGAAAACAAAAACACAATTCGTTTTTCGACTTGCGGACTGACCTTGCATACCGAGCCACATTTTGACGAGTCGTCGCCATTTTTTGTCTCGTTAAAACGAATTGCCCACTTCTTCACAAACGATACCGACTTTTTAATATATTTAGCAGCCTCGGAATGTGTCATTTTATGCCCCTTTGGATGAACAAAGAAAGACTGTCTCGAACCGACGTGCAAACAAGTGACTCATTTCGGATTTTACATGCTTTCGACGAAAGTTCGAAATTGTCTGATACTTTTACTAAAATGCGTCATAAACAAAAGTTCCCTCTACCGATTTCTTGTTGAAACGCTAGAATCGCATTTACCTAAAATGAACTATCGTGGACCCGTTCTTACTTGACAGACTGTAATTTATACTTAATCCACGCAATATACTACAAAAAAGTGAATTTTGCCTCACTTGAAACTCAAAAAATGATTTTGCAATGCGGATTGACTTTATCGTTTGGCGAGAAATTTGAATTCTTTAATATTTAAAGTCCTAAAGTCCTTTGTTAAAATATTGAAAACATTTCTCAGAAAAAGTGTATAGAATTTCATTTTATGAAAGTGTGCAAAATTATAGAGCAGTGGACAACAATCGTATTTTGTTAGTTTTTGACCAAGAAAATATTATAGCAAAGAATTAAAATTGAGATACATTAATAGAAGAATTTTAAAATTTGTTTGTTGATTTCAAGCAATGTTTTCCTTCTTTTACAAGCAGTAATTAAAAAAACCGGTGAAGTGCAAGTTGGACTTGCACAATTAGTGTTCCGTACGTTGATTTCTTTTAAAATAAAAAATTTTGTTACGGTGGTATAAAATGATCCGCGACTTCACAAAACACTCCAAAGTAGTTTTCAACAAAGTTTGTTTCCAATCTTCACTGAAAACTAAAAAACTTTGTTTTTTTTTATAAACCAAATAAATTATTAAAGGTAATGCACTCGTGATAATTTTTGTTCAATCTACACCCCGTGGAGAGCATTCCAGAATTTTTTCAAAATTTTTTGATCAGTACCTTTCGAGATAAGGTGGGGGGACAGCGATTTTTCGCGACTTTTTAAAAATAATACAAAGAAAAGTGAGTCCAAGTACTACATTATATATATATATATATATATATATATATATATATATATATATATATATATATATATATATATATATATATTTTACTCATGTTTTCACAAGTTTTCATTTGACACCACACTCGATGACCTAGTAAAAAAAAAATTTTTTTCACTTCCGATTTCACCCCCCAAAACTAACCCCTTAAGTCAAAATTTATCTTTCAAAACTACACGGCTTTGATGAGACCATCAATTCCTATATTATTACCAAATTTCAGCTTTCTATGACAAATAGTTTCGGAGAAAATCGGGTGTGACAGACAGACAAACGGGCAGACAGACAGAAACCGAAGTCATATATAAGTGTTCCGTACGGAACACTAAAAACGATGATCCTTATAAAACCGCAACCGTCGCACGAATATATTTACCCTGTGACCTGCAGTTCCAGCTTTTTGTTTTTTAAAGGACACTCTAGGGTCACAATTTTATGGCAAAAGAAAAGAAAACTAGTGAATTAATATTTATTAAAGGTAACAAAGATATTGACGATACAGCCCACGAAATTTCACAAGTTACTTACTTCTATGCTTTGCATTTATTCCTTTATTTTGCAATATATTCTATATATAATAAAATATAACTTAAAATCAAAAAAAAATCTTTTACCTGTCTAATAAATGTATTTCAAATCCAAAAATAAAAATGTCCTTGTGATTATATTTTTATTGGTCAAAAAGTGGCAAAAAAAACGATTTTTTTCCAATCTATAGAATGAAATTCCAAGTACTTTTTCCTATTAAAATTTTTGATATTTTAACGAACATAGTGACTTTTGGACTTTAAAGTTTTAAACATTTAAATGTCCTGCCAAATGGCAAAGCACTTTATATGACTTTATATGCTGACAGTCATATAAAGTCCTTCACGTTAAGTGGTTGTTTGTAGAATGTAAAAATGTGTTCTTGACAGTATTGTAAAATTAATACTCCTATACAGTGAACTACTTTCTAAGAGAAAATTTTGAAGAAGACCTCTTCTGAAGGTCAAAATGTCAATAAATATATTGTAACATTCATTTTTTCCTAGATTTTAAGACCATGTAATGTTACTGATTTTTCACTTCAAATTGTACTTATTTTCATTTTTGTATCGAACGGTATATTAAACAGAGATTCCAAGACGTTCGGTATAGTGTGTTGTGCGGGTTCCTGACCGAACCTACCGCCACGCCGCGATTGGTGAAAAGTGTGTATCCGCTGTTCTAGTTCCGGCGTCGCCATATTACCGGAGAGTTTGGATGGTTTATTTAAGGGCCTGAAGACCGACTGTGATGGCTGTTTTCCATCTAGCCGCAGCCGGGCTGTTTTCCATCTAGCCGCTGAGTAGGCTTAGTACCATCTAGCCGACAGGCTAATTTTCATCAGAGCCGACAAGTAGGCTTCCTTCGACTGAGCTACAAAAGCAAAGCTCAGAACAACCATCATGCGAACTAAGTAAAAGTACCAGTTTCTTAACTAAAAGCCGTAGTGGGGTTTTCAAAGTGTTAGCTAGAAAAGTGTGAAATCGGTCGAATGCCATCAAAGCAGGAATAAGAACCGTAAGTTACCAAAACTTCCTTCAATAGACTTATTCCAGAGTAGTGCCTTAACCGCAATCTAAAACAGACTAAAAAGTGAAGTGTAAAGCACTATTTTTTCGTCTTCGGGGGTTATCATATTTCAGGATTTTAAATGTAGTAACTACTAGTTAGGCTAGAATTTTTTTTGTAGAACTGCAAAGGTTGGAACTTTTTATTTTAAAAACATGAATAAATTCTCTTTTTTTGTTGATTAAAGCTAGTGTCTTACTGAATACCTACCCTACTTTTCAGGACAAGAACGGCTGTACCAAACTGATTTTTTTATTTACCAACAATACATTCTTTCAGTATTTTTTCCATTTTTTTAGCTGAAGTTAGATCCTTACTATTTTAAAATGGATGGTGCCCAAAATTTGTACAGCTAAAGCTTTTTAAAAATAGAAAATAATTCCAAAAAGACGTAAGACAATTATCTCTTACCCATATCTCTCTACCAAGGAAAACTGAGCTAGTGTTTCTTTAATTTCTTTAGTTCTTTTAAAATCAGGTTTTCACTCAATTTATTATCAGAAATTAAAGCGGGGCTGCAAGAAAATTGTGTTCAAGCTTGGGGCATCCAATATTCAAACGGTACAAAATGACACCACAACGTGCGGGCAAGTTCCAATGTTACAAAATTGCGCTCAAGCGTGGGACAAACAACTTCTCACAGGGTACAAAAAAAGATGCCTCAAACTGAGGACAATTTAACAGGTTACAATATAACAAATCCAAAATAGTTTCAATGATCTAATTCCAGGAACAGGTAAAATTATATATATATATATATATATATATATATATATATATATATATATATATATATATATATATATATATATATATATGTATATATGTGACGTTCCACGTCAACCGTGCCACCCATGAGACCCAAATTTGACGCAAGGTAGGTAAATGAGCGGGAGCTTAAAAAACTCGTATTGATGTGTACTTTTGAAACCGGATGGGCCTTTTGAGAAATTCAATATGGCGGATGCAAAATGGCGTCAGTAACGTGTACAAATTCCAGTTGATCAAATTATATGGAATATAATAATGAAAAAAAGGTTTCTAATTATGTGAAATTTACCAACAAATAAGTTTTTTGGTTCGGTGATTATGAATTCGAAGTCCAAAATGGCGTCAGCTTGTAAAGAAAACCTCTGGTAATCGAATGATAACAAGTGTAATAATAAAATAAACGTACCAAATAACCTAGTATTTGTCACTAAGTATGTCTTCGGGGTCGCTGATCATGAATTCAGAGTCCAACTGGCCCAATTCCACCTGCAAAATCCAATATGGCGTCTTGAGTGAGCAAAATTAGGGATTTTTACTAATATTGCTCGGAAAATTTGAAAGAGTACCTTTTTTGTCCATATGTATTGCATCTTACCCTTCGAATAACCGATCATAAGTGTATGGTCGTCATTATTTTTTCCAATATGGCGGATCAAAAATGGCGTCAACTCGGGTAGTGGAATGATAACAAATGTAATAATGAAATAAACGTATTAAATTACCTAATATTTGTCATTCTGTGTAATTGCGTTTTGTTATCAAACTATTATGCGTGCGCCATATTGGATTTCGCGGGTGTAATTTGCCTAATTGGACTTCGAATTCATAATCAGCGAGCCAAAAAACATATTTGTTGGCAAATTTCACATAATTTGAAACCTTTTTTTCATTATTATACTCCATATAATTTGATCAACTGTAATTTTTACACGTTACCGACGCCATTTTGCATCCGCCATATTGAATTTCTCAAAAGGCCCATCGGATTTCAAAAGTACACATCAATACGAGTTTTTAAGCCCCCGCTTATTTACCTACCTTGCATCAAATTTTGGTCTCATGGGTGGCACGGTTGACGTGGAACGTCATATATATATATATATATATATATATATATATATATATATATATATATATATATATATATATACATACGAGGCTGTTTGAAAAGTCCGTGCAAAGTCCGAGAGATGGCACCATCGCGCGCGTATCGAGGTCATGTTTTAGTTAGTAGCATCTCTTGAATGAACGCACACCAAGTTTCAGCCATATTGGTCTATTTATTTGTGTTTGGCATTCGTGTGAATCAAGGAAGTCGAGTGATTTTCAAGAAATGGACGAAAAAGAATTTCGTGTGGTGATTAAACATTACTTTATGAAAGGCAAAACGCCTCAGGAGACTAAAGAGAAGCTTGATAAACATTATGGTGACTCTACACCTTCGATTAGAACAGTTTATAAGTGGTTTCAAAATTTTCGGGCTGGCCATATGGGCACAAGTGACGCTGAACGTTCTGGACGGCCTGTGGAGGTTACGGCTCCAGAAATCATTAATCAAATCCATGATATGGTGATGGATGACAGAAGAGTTAAGGTGCGTGAGATTGCTAGTGCTGTGGGCATCTCGACTGAACGGGTACATAATATTTTGCATAAACATTTGGACATGAGAAAGCTATCCGCAAGATGGGTACCGCGATTGCTCACGCTTGACCAAAAACGGAATCGTGTGAAGTGTTGCAAGGATGGTTTGCAGCTGTCCCAGAAGAATCCGGAGGACTTTAAGCGTCGTTTCGTCACTGTGGATGAAACATGGATACATTACTATACTCCTGACACCAAACAACAATCTAAACAATGGGTTACCAAGGGGGAATCTGCACCAAAAAGGCGAAGACCGTTCCTTCGGCCGGAAAGGTTATGGCGACTGTCTTTTGGGATTCGCAAGGGATAATCCTCATCGACTATCTGGAAAAGAGTAAAACTATTACAGGTGAATATTATTCGTTTGAAAACCGAGCTGCAAGAAAAACGCCCGCGATTGGCTCACAAGAAAGTCCTTTTCCATCACGACAACGCACCAGCACACACCTCAGCAGTTGTGGTCGCAAAATTAATGGAAATAGAATTCCAACTCGTTTCACATCCCCCCTATTCTCCAGACTTGGCTCCCTCGGACTACTATTTGTTCCCCAATTTGAAGAAATGGCCGGCGGACAAAGATTTTATTCAAACGAGGAGGTGATTGCAGACACTAATGAATATTTTGCAAACTTGGACAAATCCTATTATTCGGAAGGAATCAACAAACTAGAACATCGTTGGACGAAGTGTATAAGCCTAAAAGGAGACTATATATATACATATATACATAATATATATATATATATATATATATATATATATATATATATATATATATATATATATATATATCTTAGATTACAGTGAAAGAATCATTGGAATCGGTTAGTTATCTTTATGACATTAGTTAGCCAACCATTATCGTTTATATATATATATATATATATATATATATATATATATATATATATATATATATATATATATATGTATATATATATATATATATATATATATATATATATATATATATATATATATATCTATATATATCTATATATATATATATATATATATATATATATATATATATATATATATATATATATATACATATATATATATATAATATATATATATATATATATATATATATATATGTATATATATATATATATATATATATATATATATATATATATATATATGTATATATATATATATATATATATATATATATATATATATATATATATACATATATATAAACATATATACATATATATATATATATATATATATATATATATATATATATATATATATATATATATATATATATATATAGATATATAAATATATATATATATATATATATATATATATATATATATATATATATATGTATATATATATATATATATATATATATATATATATATATATAAATACAGTAATACCCCGCTTTACGCGAGGGATACGTTCCGAAAAAAATCGCGTTAACTGAAATTCGCGTATATCGAGGTTTATGATTAAACATAGTCAAAATTTAATACAAAAAAATACAAATCATTTTAATCAATCACTTTAATTCTAAGAACACTTTATGCAATACATACTCTTATTTTTTACGGAAAAATACATCCATTGTCTTTTGGGTAACGTTTTGTTTACGTTCTTGTAAAATACGTTCATAACACCCAACACTGTTTTTTTTAATTGTTTGACACACGGTCAAGACACGGTCATCATTATTGTCTATACTCTGCAATATGTCCAAACCTGAATAAATTTTTGAAAGTGCATTTTGTATTTCCCCTGAAGATAAAACTTTCTCTTCTACTTGTTCTTCCTCATCGTAGATAGGATTATTCTGTAACTCGATCAGATCTTCATTGCTAATAGGATCGTCGTGCGTTGCTACAAGTTCTACGAGATCTTCTACCGTGACATCTTCAAGTTCAGACCCCTCAATCATTGCAGCAATGTCTTCAAGCACTTGTCTCTGCATCTGGACAATTCTTCTAGGTGCTTCCACTACATCTGGCCAAAGATTACGCCACACCCCATTCATACAACTCATTTTAACTTCCTTCCAAGCCTCTTCTATGTTGTGAATAGACTTCATAATGTTGTATGACTTCCACCACTCTCGCATAGACTGTCTTCCTTCCCCGTCAGTTTCATGAATTAGTTGGCTAAAAGTGCGGCGATGGTAATAAGCTTTGAAGTTTGCTATTGCTCCCTGGTCCATAGGTTGTAATATTGACGTAGTGTTTGGTGGAAGGAACTTTACGTACACTTTTAAGTCTCTGGGCGTATCAAGTGAGGTTGGATGTCCTGGGGCATTGTCTAAGAGTAATATAACTTTAGGTTCAAGCCCATTTCTGTCACAGTATGATTTGACTGATGGGCAAAAACTATTAGAATACCATTCTTGAAAAATTTCCCGTGTAACCCACGCCTTTCTGTTTGATCGCCACACAACTGGTAGACTTGTCTTGTCTGTGCCTCGCATTGCACGGGGTGTTTCTGAATGGTACACTAGTAAAGGTTTCAGTTTGAAATCACCAGTGGCATTACCACCCAGCAGAAGTGTTAGTCGATCTTTCGCAGCTTTTGAAACCACTGGCTTGACGTTCTTCCTTAGAAATGAATGTTCGAGATGGCATTTTTTTCCAGTAAAGTGCGGTCTCATCAACATTGAAGATGAGACAAGCAGGAATTTTCTCTCGTCTAACGAAGTCTTGAAACTTGTCTGGAAACTCAGCTGCAGCTTGAATGTCCGCGCTGGCCGCCTCGCCTGTTATGTGGATATTGTGAAGATTAGAACGCTGCTTGAACCGATGGAACCAGCCTCTGCTGGCAGCAAAAGTCGGAGTGGCACTCCCTTCTCCTTCTTTTGTTTTCAGCATCTCATACAAAGATTTTGCTTTTGTGCATATGAGATCTTGACTTAGTGGTGTGTTCTTCTTATTCAAATCTTCGATCCAGACTGACAGTAATTTCTCCATTCTTTCTAAGATAGATGATCTCGAACGAGAAAGTTTTGTTGCACTTATAGGTGTTGAACCTTCGCTGGAGATTTTAATTTTTTCCCGATTTTTATAAATCGTTCTCACAGTCGATTCTGAGAGTCCAAAATCTCTCCCAACAATTGTTGCTTTGCCTCCATTTTCCATTCTTCTTAACACTTTCATCTTTAATTCCAAAGTGACGCTTTTACGCTCTTTTTTCTTTACAGGCGGCATTTTTAACGTAGGGTTAAATTATGTATGTATGTATCTCCAATAAATATTAAAACAAAACTGCCAGCCGACCGAACTAACATTACGGAACAAATGAACACACGAAACGAACGAGGAAATCCCCATAGAACAAAGTCGAAGGACAGGGAATTCCCAATTCTTCAAAGAGAATATTCAGAGAAAGCGGGGATCCCCCCGCGACCTAAGAGAAGTTAATGACTACATAAGCGCGAAATTTGAAATTCGCGTTATAGTGAAACCGCGCGTAACGGGGTCGCGCTAAGCGGGGTATTACTGTATATATATATATATATATATATATATATATATATATATATATATATATATATATATATATATATATATATGTATATATATATATATATATATATATATATATATATATATATATATATATATATATGTATATATTTATATTTATATATATATATATATATATATATATATATATATATATATATATATATATATAAACGATAATGGTTGGCTAACTAATGTCATAAAGATAACTAACCGATTCCAATGATTCTTTGACTGTATTCTAAGACGAAGAATATCTGATCGAACACAAAAATTTTCATTAATAATTGAGTAGAAATTTAATGACCAAGATACCTGCATACAGACATACGTACTCTCGAAATATACTCGATCAAAAATATGGTCACCCGGACTGAACACGATAAATTCGGAACTTTAAATCAAGTGTTTAAGTAAAGAGAATTGAAAACCGAGAAATGATTTGGTAAATTATTTTATTACAACTTCTATATTGTCCAGTCAAATAGAGATTCAAGGTCAAAATTCTTATAGAATAGAGTTAAGACATTCAAGGTCATTATTAAGAAACTTGAATTATTTATTTATTTATAAATGATAGTTATAAATATTATTCATAAATATATATCTGTATGATAATATTTAGTTAATTTATATAAATAATAAGCTATTGAAGTGAAATAGTGTAACTACATTGTAATTACATGTTTATTTGTCATAAGTTTATCATAAACCTATTACAATTTATTTAAGTTAAAATGTAAGGCGATTATCAATAGCAGGCATGTAGCTTAATATCCCTCTTGTTCGTCGTCGTCTTCCTCTTTTGGTCGCCCAAATTGAATTTCCAGACCGTTATCATCATCCTCGTTGTCCGTCATATTTGATTCTAAAGTCTCAAGGACTTCAGGTACATATTCACTTTCTTCATCAAGATCATTTGGATATGAAGCGTTGAGGCATACTTGTCCGTTACACTTAATAATATTTGTAAATAATTAATTTTATAAACTGTACTATTCACTTGATTCCACAGTTGACATAGCGTTATCTTATATACGGATGGCCGCTTCACATTTTTTGCGCGCTCTATCTCGAGAACGGTTAATTATGTAAAATATCACCGTTTTGTAATAGCTTCAAATATTATTCGAAGCATAGGAAAAAAATAAAAATATCTGCAAAAAAAACGATTTTTGCGACGTTTGGCTTTGAATATCTTGACTCACGGACAAAGATTTATGTAAATTTTTAGCTTTCAGAGGTTTACTCTTTTGTTCACCTTACATGACTAGATAAATAGTTTAGTCCATTTATCCTGTAAAAGTGACGCCTCATGTTTTTATACGTTAATATCTTAAAACTAGGTAAAAGGTATAGGGTACGTTATACACAAAGGGGCTAGAACAAAAGATGTTGCAAGTTTTTGGTACACTCTATATCAAGAAATTTATTTTTAAAATATGTATAATAAAGGTCTGTATAACTTTTTTTCTTACCTGTAAAAAAGATATTGTGATATCATAGTAGGGCATATCCCCTCTCACAATAAATACATAAAAGGAAATATTTTTTCTATTATTTTCGTTTTACCAGTGGTAATTATCATTTCTACGGTAATGGTTCTTTCAGCCCGCACTTTTCTGAAAATGACAGAGGCCACACAACAACCATTAATTTTGAGCGATATCTAGAGATGATTGAAAACTTAATCACACTGTCTTTATAAATCTTTTATGGTTGTAACAAGAGAATTTCGTTTCAGCCGGTTTTATAAAGTTTCTTTGTGGTGTTCACTTCGGTGTCTGTCCGTCCGTTTGTCACACCCCATTTTCTCGGAAGCTATTTGACATAGAAAGTTAAAATTTGGCACAAATATAAGAATGAATAGCCCAATCAGAGCCGTTTGTTTTGAAAGTTAAATTTTCTTGTTAGGGGTTAGTTTTGAGGAGTTAAATCGTAAGTAAAAAAAACCAAGTCATCTAGTGGGGTGTCAAATAAAAGCTTGTGAAAATACGAAGTCCAAAATATATATGATGTAATACTTTTGCGCACTTTTCTTTGTGTTATTTTTAAAAAATTGCCAAAAATCAATGATTTTCTCGAAAAGTACTGATCAAAAAATTTTGAAAAAAATTCCGAAATATTCTTCATGGAGCGCAGATTGAGTGAAAACTATCATGAGTGCATTATGTTTGATAATTTATCTGGAAACCATGAAAACAATGTTTCTTGACGTATGGGGGAGGTAACTGTAACCGAGATATAATTTAATTTTATTTTAAAAGCAATCACCGTATGGAACACTAATTGTGCAAATCCGACGTGACTAGTTTTTTAATTTATGTGCATTTTATGGGACATTTACATTTTATAAATTACGAATGGTATTTTTCATCAGTAGTCAGAGACTCGTGTAACGTTTTATCTCTAAATCGGGCGCCGACTGCTAATAATAATAAAAAAATCAAATATTAGATATTTCGCAATTTCTCTGCTCTTATATTAAAATAAACCTGAATCAACAACTAATTAATAATCAAAACTGTATATGTTAACGTATTCATCATGAACCATATTTCATTAAATATATAAAATTATAATTCTGCCCAACACTACGCATATGATCTGTTTAACCGATATTGAATAGTACGTGTATTAAGGAACTTAATTATGATATTTGTCGTCGAAATGAGAAGCAGCATGTGGGATTGAGAATTGTAGGGCATCAAGCACAGGCTTTCTGTGACAATAAGTTTGATTTCCTAAGAAATAATAGGACAATATAAAGGACAGAATTTGGTACAACATCGTAGGGGAAATCAAAGTAAATGATGCACGTCGAATAAAATTCAGTACTATATACATATATATATATATATATATATATATATATATATATATATATATATATATATATGTTATATATATGTATATACATATATATATATATATATATATATATATATATATATATAATATATATATAATATATATATATACATAAATATATATATATATATATATATATATATATATATATATATATATATATATACATATATATATATATACATATATATATATATATATATATATATATATATATATATATATATATATATATATATATGTATATATATATATATATATATATATATATATATATATATATATGTATATATATATATATATATATATATATATATATATATATATATATATATATATATATATGTATACATATATATAACATATATATATATATATATATATATATATATATATATATATATATATATATATATATATATATATATATATATATATATATATATATATATATATATATATATATATATATATATATATATATATATATATATATATATATATATATATATATATATATATATATATATATATATATATACATATATATATATATACATATATATATATATATATATATATATATATATATATATATATATATATATATATATATATATATATATATATATATATGTATATTAGGGTGACCGCAAAAAATCGATGTCAGAATTTTGTTCGTCTGGACCCCACAAAACGATTCCCCTTTCCAGATATTGAGATAGCCGAAATTTGAGCTCGATTAAAACGACATTAACCCGTGCCGCTCGTCGCTCAAAGTTTGAAAAAAAAATCCAAATTTTTGGCCAAAAAGCTGACATATGGAGCCATAACTCCAGAACGGTAAATAATAGAAACACGCTTAATATCTCAAAAGAAAGCTAATGTTGTTCTGCAAAATTTATATTCTATACATAATTGTTGTTATTTTAAGTCAAACCGAGTTACAACAGCCTTTAGCCCCAAAAACGTGACCTGGTACCAGTAGGAGCCAGTTTTGGAGTATTCTAAGAATTTTACGGGTTTTTACATAATGTGCCTCAGAATTAACATTTTTTTTGTTAAAAAGTATTTTGGAACTCAATTTTCAAACATAAAGAGCCTTTTGTTCAAATTTAATCTTTTATTATATGGGGATTACCTGACTAGTTTACCAAAGAAAGACCCGTTTGACAGGTAAAAAGGAGGGTGAATCTAATTTCTATTTTAGGGATGGTGATTTTACTTCAGCGTACAACCGACCTTTTATTTATTCAGTTTAGTTTCTAAAGTGCCTTTGAGCTGGTTAGATTGAACAATTATCTAGTGAAGATATTTTAAGACACTGAAGAGGACAGCATCTACCAGGAACTTGAGAGCTTGGAGGAAATGGACATCCCTGAAGAAGCTGCAGAAGATCCAGGACCATCTGAGAGGGACGGTAAACTTTTACCGGGTGTTTTAAAAAATGAACAATGTGAGCGAATAGCTATAGCTATTTTATATGGCCAAAAGGAACAGCTGCTGGGAGTTCCTGTAACAGCAAACAGCTCTGGAGAGGAGCAAGCCGTAGCCGTATATGAATGCCTACATGAATGGGGTCTTCTCAACACCGTCACGGCGATGTGCTTCGACACTACAGCATCCAACACGGGAAGACTCAAAGGAGCATGCATCATATTGGAGCAAATGTTAGGAAGAGAATTGTTATACCTAGCTTGCCGTCACCATATCTTGGAAATTCTGTTAAGAGGCGTATTCGACACAAAAATGGGATCAACCACTGGACCTCATCCAGATATTTTCAAGAGATTCCTCACTGCGTGGCCCAAGATAGGCAAAGGAAAATACGACACAGGTATCAGTGACAATCTAATACAAAAGCAGCTAACTCCAGAAGTAATTGCAAATGTTACTGCTGAATTCGAGACCAAATTAACTGAGAGCCACCCCAGAGATGACTACAAGGAGATTTTGCAGTTGGTTCTCGGCAATGTTGTGGGTTTTAGAACTCCAGGAGCCATTCATCACGCTAGGTGGATGGCAAAGGCTATTTACTGCTTAAAAATGTTCATTTTTCGTCGTCAATTTAAGATGTCTAAAGAAGAAGAAAGTTCTGTGCGTGCCACTTCTGTTTTCCTAGTTAAAATTTATTGTATAGCTTGGTTCAATGCTCCAAAAGCTCATCTTGCACCAAAGCAAGATTTAGGTATTTTGCATAGTCTGTTAGACTATAAAGAATGTGACAACGACATTGCAGAAATAGCCCTGACCAAATTTTCGAACCATTTGTGGTATTTGAATGCAAAGTTGGTGGGATTATCGTTTTTTTGATCCCACCATTACAGACGATGAAAAGTTGTTAATGGCTAATAAATTGCTCAGTAGCACAGATGAACCATCACAGCACGCTAGGGTTGTAAATCCAAAAGTTAGGAAAGAAAACTTAAAAGAGGTATTTGATGGAGGATTGGTAAATTTACTTACCAAAAAAACGTTTACATTCTTTGACCAATTTAATATAAAAACGGATTTCCTAAGACAACATCCAAACACCTGGCCTCAAAATAGTGACTTCCAAGAAGGATTGAAAATTGTCAAAACATTAAAAGTAGTCAATGATATGGCTGAGCGTGGTGTTAAATTAATAACCGACTTTAACGACCTTCTGACAAAAGATGAAGACCAAAAGCAATATGTCCTGCAAGTTGTAAGTAAATGCCGAGCATTATATCCTGACGTTTCAAAAACTACTTCAACAAAAGCTCTAGAATAGATTAGATAACTATGTAAAATTATCAACTCATGTAGGTACTACGTCTGTATCTTTTCTGTGTCTGTATTATATACCTAATTTTTATATTTTAAAATAAAAAATGTCATTAGACTTATCAGTATTACTTGTTTTTTTATTATATTTCTACTTTAAACTCAAAAATATACCAAAAAAAGCAAAATTTATCACTTAATAACAAAATATACGAAGTATGCTCCTAGTGGTACCAGGTCACGTTTTTGGGGCTAAAGGCTGTTGTAACTCGGTTTGACTTAAATTAACAACAATTATGTATAAAATATAAATTTTGAAGAACAACATTAGCTTTCTTTTGAGATATTAAGCGTGTTTCTATTATTTACCGTTCTGGAGTTATGGCTCCATATGTCAGCTTTTTGGCCAAAAATTTGGATTTTTTCAAACTTTGAGCGACGAGCGTCACGGGGTTAACGTCGTTTAATCGAGCTCAAATTTCGGCTATCTCAATATTTGGAAAGGGGAATCGTTTTGTGGGGTCCAGACGAACAAGATTCGGACATTTTTTTTCCCCCTCTATGAGATCCGGTCACTAATATATATATATATATATATATATATATATATATATATATATATATATATATATATATATATATATATATATATATATATATGTTACTATAGAGGTTTTCACGAATGGTGGAATGTAATACATTAAAATTCCGGGTTTATATCCGTTCATCTAACAATGAATTTGCACGACGTTTCGCCAAAATCTCATTTGGCATTTTTTTAAGTGTTCCCGCTGCTACTGCTACTCGATACTGTGATCTTGCTGCTGCTGCTACTCGAAGCTAACTGTCGCCGTCTTTTATAAGTCGGGGTCTACGCAGATTGTAGGTAGGGGGGGGGGGGGGAGTCGGGAGTGTTCGTCCGAGCATCTGGCTCTATGCTGACTGTTGCCTTCTGGATGTTTTGGCTATTCCTTGGTTTAGCTAGTAGACCCTTCCATGTAGTGGAGATATTCAGCGCATCATCTCGCTTATTTAGCTGTCCATTCTTTTCGATTTCCCAGACTTCTCTGACTATGCGCCTTTTATAATGTGATATCGAGGCTATTTGTTTGGATTACTCAAAACTGATGTTGTGACCAATATCATGATGGTGCTGAAAAGAGCTGATGTTTGTTTTTAATACTTATTTTATGTTCTTGGATCTGAGCGGAGATTCTTCTGTTTGTTTGTCCTATGTACAATTTATGGCAGTCTCCGCGTGGGATGCTGTAAACTCCATGGTTTTCCAGTTTGTCCTTGGGGTTACCCAAGATGTGTGCCAGAGGGTATTGTGTGATCTACTCATCCCGTTATGCCCAATTAATTATTTGGTCATGGTGTCCATTCTATTCCTTTTTGTGTCCACCGATTGTATTTCATCCTTCTAATATGTCCGGCCCAGTTCCACTTTAATGTACATACCCTTTCTATATATATATATATATATATATATATATATATATATATATATATATATACGAGGCTGGTTTGAAAAGTCCGTGCAAAAATAAAAACTACTTATGTGTTTGGGGTAAACCTTTTTTATTTTTCGACATAGTCTCCTTTTAGGCTTATACACTTCGCCCAACGATGTTCCAGTTTGTTGATCCCTTCCGAATAATAGGATTTGTCCAAGTCTGCAAAATATCCAATAGTGTCTGCAATCACCTCCTCGTTTGAATAAAATCTTTCTCCCGCCAGCCATTTCTTCAAATTGGGGAACAAATAGTAGTCCGAGGGAGCCAAGTCTGGAGAATAGGGGGGATTTGAAACGAGTTGGAATTCTATTTCCATTAATTTTGCGACCACAACTGCTGAGGTGTGTGCTGGTGCGTTGTCGTGATGGAAAAGGACTTTCTTGTGGGCCAATCGCGGGCGTTTTTCTTGCAGCTCGGTTTTCAAATGGTCCAATAACGATGAATAATATTGACCTGTAATAGTTTTACCCTTTTCCAGATAGTCAATGAGGATTATCCCTTGCGAATCCCAAAAGACAGTCGCCATAACCTTTCCGGCCGAAGGAACGGTCTTCGCCTTTTTTAGTGCAGATTCCCCCTTGGTAACCCATTGTTTAGATTGTTGTTTGGTCTCAGGAGTATAGTAATGTATCCATGTTTCATCCACAGTGACGAAACGACGCTTAAAGTCCTCCGGATTCTTCTGGAACAGCTACAAACCATCCTTGCAACACTTCACACGATTCCGTTTTTGGTCAAGCGTGAGCAATCGCGGCACCCATCTTGCGGATAGCTTTCTCATGTCCAAATGTTTGCGCAACATATTATGTACCCGTTCAGTCGAGATGCCCACAGCACTAGCAATCTCACGCACCTTAACTCTTCTGTCATCCATTACCATATCATGGATTTGATCAATGATTTTTGGAGTCGTAACCCCCACAGGCCGTCCAGAATGTTCAGCGTGACTTGTGCCCATATGGCCAGTCCCAAAATTTTGAAACCACTTATAAACTGTTCTAATCGAAGGTGCAGAGTCACCATAATGTTTATCAAGCTTCTCTTTAGTCTCCTGAGGCGTTTTGCCTTTCATAAAGTAATGCTTAATCACCACACAAAATTCTTTTTCGTCCATATCTTGAAAATCACTCGACTTCCTTGATTCACACGAATGCCAAACACAAAGAAATAGACCAATATGGCCGAAACTTGGTGTGCGTTCATTCAAGAGATGCTACTAACTAAACATGACCTCGATACGCGCCGGTAGTGCCATCTCTCGGACTTTGCACGGACTTTTCAAACCAGCCTCATATATATATATATATATATATATATATATATATATATATATATATATATATATATATATATACAAGGTGTCCCAGTACTCTGTGTATATAGAGTTACTGTGGATTTCTAGGATGAAAATATGACCATTTAACCCAACTTACCTTAGTCCAAAAATTCATAATATTTGAGATACAGGATGTCAAATTTATACTTTTATTTTAGTTTTTCTTAAGTAGCTTTTTTAATAATTGTACTATTTGTACAAGATTCGGTGCTAAGGGGTTTTCTAATATAAGAAATCGAAATCAGCTCACTGTTTTGTTGTAAATTGTAGGGGGCGCCACTTATTGCACTGTGTATACTTTTAAATTGTCATAACTTTTTTTTATAGAACTCTGTATGATATTTTTAATTAAATAATCATATTTTCCGCCTGCCCGTGTCTAAAAAAGCTCTCTTGTTAAATGTCGCTCCGAGCAGCAGTTTCTGAGATAATGGGATGTTGTTTCATCTAGGCTTAGGACAGGTCCAAAAGAACAGTTTTTGACATTTGGAGCATGCTTAAAGGCAAACAGGCAAACAACAATAATGATATATATATATATATATATATATATATATATATATATATATATATATATATATATATATATAAGGCTAACAACAATAATAAGGTATACGTATATAAGAAGGAACGCATTTGCGAATTTGACAATGGAATTAAAAAATGGAAGCAAACATCCCAGAAACTATTGCTCGGAGCAACATTTAACAAGAGAGCTTTTTTAGACAGGAGAAGGTGGAGAATACGAATATTTAATTAAAAATATTATACAGAGTGGTATAAAAAAAGTTATGACAATTTAAATGTATACACAGTGCAATAGGTGGCGCCCCCACAATTTAAAACAAAACTGTGAGCTGATTTTATTTTCTCTCTCGGAAAACCCCTTAACACCGAATCTTGTACAAAAAGTACAATTATTAAGAAAGCTACTTAAGAAAAACTAAAAAGTATAATTTTGACACCCTGTATCTTAAAAATTACGAAAAGTAAAATCAATTAGTATGTAAATCGCTACAACCATCTTTAAGTTAACAAAAAAAATAAGAATGAAATATTAATTAGTGTCGATTAAGTAAATTTTCTATTCCTGCCTCTCGACCTTTATCTATGAAGGTCGGGTGTTAAGAAAACTTACAAAAACTAGATACTAATCTATTGGCTGAAGCAGATGCTATTCCAGCTCTCTTTGCAGCTAAATGCATTGAGCTTTACCATCCTAAGCCTTTTATTTAATCAGTCTTTAGTATCCAGTTTTTTCTCAAATTATAAAAGAAATTTTGAATCTTTTCGGACTTTAAATCTGATGTTAAGACCTTGATAAATAATTAGCGGCTCATATTTCAATTTAACATATTTTTCAAGGTCTTTGAAAAGTGATTTATCAGTATTGATTTTTTAGTAAGAAATTTAGAAATATACATATATACCATATAAAGCCTGCCCAATTCCCTGCATGTTGGGGTCTTTTTTTATCGTTCACCTCCCCTCCTGAATAGGGATTTTTATCCTTTTTTATATCCTAAGGATATCGGCGCGGATGTCGTAATATCTGTCAACGCTGTCCACGTGCCGAAACATACATTTGTATTTCACGGCACCATTTAGATAACGCAGTAGTGCTGCCACGGACGTTACTGCATATCTTCACAACTACTACCTATATATGTGGCCAAGCCAAGTATACTTAAATAAATTAATAATTTCTAAAATTTAGCATTCCCCTCTCTATTGCTCTTTGGTTTACCTGGAGTTTAATATTATACTTTTATTTAAAGCCCACGTTTCAGTGCCAGATGTTAATACCAGCAGTACATATTGATTGAACACTCTGGGTTTTATTGTATTTGGGATGTCCAATTTAAATGTGGATTATAACCTTCCGAACGCAGACTAAGCTAACGAGACCTTTCTATCCAAGTCAGCCTTTAAATTATTTTTTGATATTTCGATTTTTTGTCTTAAATATATGAATGTTTGTACCTTTTCTATTTTTTTTTTCCTTCTATTAATAGTTCCTGGCTGTTATCTTCAGTTTCGTTGTTAAAACATTTGGTCTTGGTGAAGTTTATTTTTAGACCTATTTCTCGAGAGTTGTTATTGAATTCCATTAGCATTTCTTGTAATTCTTCTTTTGTGTTGACGATCAAAGTGACATCATCTGAGAACCTTGAGTGATTTAATCGTTCACTGTCTATTAATATTCCTTTATGATCCATAAGGGAGCACAATATTCATCACCAAAGCATGAACTCAAGTTGACTTGATCTACGCCGACTTCAGCAAAATTGGTAATAAAATTGATCGCATTTTTGACTGAGGTAGGTGTGGGTCCCCTTTTAACATATTTAATCTTTATAAAATTAATAATACAAAAATTATTTCTAATAATCTTTTGACTGGGGGGTGACATTCAATAAGAAGGAATTTTCGAGATAAAAATGTATTTGTAATATCTTTACTTCGAACAAGTAGTTCGTTGAAGTCTATGTTCTAGAATATTTAAATATGCAAACTCGTGTGATCAAAATGAAGATATTTTTCTTCAAGCTTTTAAATCCAATTTGAAGAAATTGTTTATAAATATATATTCTATAACTGTTTATTTTTGAATATGTTATAGCCAAATTTGAATATATATTCAGCCTTTAAAACAAAACAATATACGTTTACTAAAAAAGAAATAATTAATTACTGTGCAAAAATATTTCATTTTATTTTTTTTTTCTTTATAGATGTGAAACTTGATAATTAAATAAATGCATGTAAAATAAAATTAAGTGCATTAAAGATGGGCTTCTGACGACCGACCGGTACAATTATTTAGACAGCATATTAACAATATAATAATTACACAGATATTGAATGTGGAAATGCAAAGCAAGTATACTGGTATGGTCAGGTGCAGGGTATAGGTGACGAATGACGAATAATTAGGAGTACCTGTGATTATCCGACTGAAATGTCGGAGATGGATATAAATTAGGAATATGAAGGCAAGCTATAAACCAGATATATTATAATATTAAACCAATACGTTGTCAATACCAATAAGACGAACATTCGAAACGGATCTCTCTGAAATAGTGTCGGCTATGTTGAGCTTACGCATTCTACTACTGCAAAATCTCAGGTATTTCTCAGAACTAAGATATACATTTTGACAATCTCGGCTAATTCCTATCTCACGATATACGTTTAAGTATTGTTTAAAAAGTACAATTGAAGTGGGAAATTCATCGAACATTCACACACAACTCCTAAGATCAGGTTAAGTTAGGTTAGGTTAGTTGATTCTCTATATTAATTGTTGTTTTATATTCATTTTTAGGACCTACAGTCCCTGGCCAAATTATTAGACGCACTGTATTTTTTTTAGTAATTTTATGTTTCTTAAGAGTTTTTATGCAATAATGGTATATTTAAACTACAATATTATTGATTTTTATTTAAAAGAATTGTTGTCGATTACATATTTGTATTTATTTTTAACATATGGCAACACTGTGTTGACAAAGTGATACATGAACGTAAAGAAGTACAAACCTGTATCAGTCGCGATCGGAATCGAGTCAGGTACGGACGTGTTTCTGTGACTTTATGGACTGTGATTGTTTGTTTAACAGTTTTATACTACTCAGTTATTAGTTTATTTTGTATGCAGTGTTTTAAAAAAGTAATTGGACTATTTTCATTATGGGTAGAAAAGGCGATCTTTCACCACGTAAAAAAGCTGAAGTGAAGGCCCTTGTGATTGCGAAAACATTTACAAACCGAGAAATATCACGAAGATTGGAGGTTTCTGAAGCTAGTGTACGACGCATAAAAAAAAAAAATTGAGTCAGGGAAGGAATTAAGCCCGAAAAGAAAGAAAAGATGCGGTAGAAAACCAATTTTCACTCCACGGTCAGAGAGATGTTTGAAGAAAATTTGTGTAGAAAACAGATTTGCTACCACAAAGGTAATAAAATCACAACTCCAGGATGCTAGCGTAAATGCTTCTGAGCGCACTGTTCGAAGAAAATTGAAAGAATTAGATTTTAAGGCCTGTCGCCCCGCCAGGAAGCCCAAGTTAACAGCGGCAATGAAAGCAAAGCGCCTGAAGTGGGCCAAACAATGGCAAGACAAAGATGTGGACTTCTGGAGATCGGTAAGATACAGCAATTTAATCAATAATTGATACATTATTATCATTTTCAGTTAAATAAAGCAAATAAACATGGAAGTTTATATATTTTTCCTATTTTTGACAGGTCTGCTTCAGTGACGAAAGCACATTCGAAATTTTGCAGAATAAAGCTCAGTATGTGCGTCGTCGTCATGGAAAAAAGTTTCATCCTGATTGTGTCGTCCCGACGGTTAAACATCCCACCAAAGTGATGATTTGGTCAGTCATCAGCGGCAAGGGCACTGGACGTCTGTACGTCGTCAAAGGAATAATGAGGCAAGATCAGTACAAAGAAGTATTACAAAATCGGTTGATTCCGCAGCTCAGAGAATGGTTTCCAAATGGGGAACCATTCACTTTCATGCAATATGGAGCTCCCTGCCACACTGCTCGGTCTGTTAAAGCTTTTTTGGCAGAAAAAAATATCCCTCTGTTGGATTGGCCGGGTAATAGCCCCATTGAAAATGTGTGGTAGCTGATGAAAAGAGAAGTGGCTAAAGATGTGATTACCAACAAAATCCAGCTCCTAGAAAAGATTATTCATGTGTGGAATCATCATCCTCAAATGCAGGAGACAGTACAATCTTGCATTGATAGCATGCCGCGCAGAATTAAAGCTTTGATAGCGGCTAAAGGTGGCTCAACTAAATATTGACTTTTACTAACATTAATTTCACTTTTCTTTAAAACTTAATAAACTTATGCTTTTCTAAATTAATGCTGTTTTATTTATGTCAAATAAATAGGTAATTGATTGGATAATATAAAAATAAAAAACAAATCAATTTAAAATAATAAAACGGTACAATATCACTCGGTAATTAATATTTTACATGAAATCTTGCAGTGCGTCTAATAATTTCGGCCAGGGACTGTATTTTCATTAAATTATTGTTAGTTTTGAAATAAAACTTGAACTAAAACCTATTTCGAAGAATAATTTTGTTCGTGGTTTATCGAAATCATTCGATATTACTTCGGTTAATGTAGGCTGGCGTATCCTTCAAAAAAATCTGATGTCTAATAATTTTGAAATTCAACGTTTAATAAAATTAGGGCATTCTGGAATAATATTTATTTTCTAAGATTGCTTATATATTAAGAGTTTGCTCGCCGAAAAAAAAACATACACATTTACTTGTTTCACACAACTTTAGCTGCTTATTGCTGATTTTCTAGCAAATATTACAAGTTATTTTTAACATTATGAAAAATGTGATATTACTGAAAGTTCAGTAGGATTGTTTGAGATTTTTTAAACTCCTTTATTAATTTTGATTTAATTGAATGAAGAATTTATCCGCTGTCAACAGTGTCTGTTGACAGAACCGATATGAACTTGATTATTTTCAGGAAGAAATTTACTAATAAACCATCTTAGACAATATTTTTTCAATGGCCGAAGGGCTCCTTGTCATATCTGCAATAACAGAAGATCCTATTTTCTAAAAATATCGTACTTTAGAAACTGTTACAAAAAATTGCTCCTTTTTTCAGTGAATGATATTAAATTTTTGATTTATTTTTATATATTTCAGCTAGACACGGAAAAGAAAACCTTAAAATTTTCTTACTTACAGAAAATAGATGACGAAAATCCAAATTAATCGACCTGTTTTGTTGGTTATTTTAGTTTATAGAATAGATTTATTTCTCATAAAACAGCGTTTTATAATGCTTACAAACAATTACACGTCTGACTTCTCAGGAAACAATGTTTGAGAAAGCTGACAATGTTTCAGAATGCTGACAATTGGCTTATTATTGAAAGTTAAAACCTCAAAAATGGGGACTTTTGGACCGTAATTTCAATTATTTTTAAAAATATATGTACTACTTTCTTCTTGTATTATGTTTTATATCACAAATGATTTTTTTTATAATAACATATCGTTTTGAAGTGACTAGGCATCGCTAATTATGCACACCATGTCATTATTATTAAATGTTCCATGTAACAAAAAGACAACTGACTTAACACTAACTATGGTTAACTTTATATAAAATTCTTCAAATTTATAATGCTTGCCTTCTTTTTTGACTCGTCGAAGTGCACGCGTGTCTGCGTGCTTTAAAAGTTTGATAGTGGTTTGCGTTTGCTTTCAACAAAGTTTGACATTTTGGTGCTTCCATAGCTCCCGGATGACCAAGAAAAACAAACCTGATCTAAAAAAAAATCAGTTAAGAGCAAGTGGGGCTTGCGCAATTAGTGTTCCATACGTTGATTGCTTTTAAAATAAAAATTTTTGTTACGGAGATATAAAATGATCAATGACTTCACAAAACACACCCCAAATGAGTTTCCGACAAAGTTTTTTCCCGATCTTTACTGAAAATTGATGACCCTGAAATTGATATTTTTTTATATACCAGATAAATTATTAAAGGTAATGCACTCGTGATAATTTTCGTTCAATCTACACCCTGTGGAGAATATTCCAGGTTTTTTCAAAATTTTTTGAACAACACTTTTCGAGATAATTTTCACAACAATTTTAGGCGATTTTTTAAAAATAATACAAAGATTTATACATATTTTTGAACTCGCGTTTATACAGGCTTTCATTTGACACCTCACTTGATGACCTGGTAATTTTTTTTTTCACCTCCGATTTCACTCCCCAAAACTAACCCCTTAAGTCAAAATTTAACCTTTAAAACTACACGATTCTGATGAGGCCATCGAGTGCTGTATAAGTACCAAATTTCAACTTTTTACGTCAAATAGTTTTAGAAAAAATCGGGTGTGACAGACAGATAGACGGACGGACAGACGGACAGACGGACAGACGGACAGACGGACAGACACCAAAGTGATCTTATAATTGGTCCGTACGGAACACTAAAAAGAAACCTAGAAACGACACTTAAATAGGGAATCTTGATTTTTTTGTTCTGAGTAATAGAGAGAAATATAACATTACCCAACTGTTGCTTTAAATAAATAACTTCAGCAGCTCCTGCGATCGGAAAAGATGATATGTAAAATATGTAAATATAAGGAATGTTAAAATGCGTCATTCTTCATAACACTTGAATAAATTCAAGTGAGACTTGGTAAATGTACTGAATCTTAGCCATAATTACCCTTCGTTCCCCTAATAATACCCTAAATCTGTTAGTTTTCATGTATGGAAAGCTGGTGTGTAATTTGATTTCAGAAATTCTCCGTTGGAACAATTTGATTTCTGGATAAAGGTTGTTGTTTACTGTTATTACTAAAGTTATGCAAATTGTGAATAATTTGGATTCTAAGTAAGGTTATTGTTTGTAGTAAATCGTCTGGAAAATACGTACATACACGTGGGTCCGTGAATATACATACAGTGTCTGTCTTGGAAAACTATCGTTATTAAAATTTCGCTAACCGTAGTAGAAAATGATGCCGAAGAAATAAAGCTTCGAATATGAATAGCATACAAGTATTGATAACTAATTAGCCTAGATCAGTTCCCATTGCCAAACACAAACAGATTGCTATGAATAGTTGTTTGACATTTAGTAAGTACGTACACAAGGTTTGATGGTCTACATTTTATAATGCTATTTAGGCTTGTAGGATCTATAAAAAGTGTGAATTTAGTAAAATTGAATATTAATAGGTGACAAAGTATCTTTTTTTGAAAAGATTATCCGCTAAAGAAATTTACGGAAACATGCTTAATACATTGAAGGAACAGTGCCCTTCCTGCGCCACTATCGAAAAGAGTCACACTATCGAAATTGATTTGTATCCGTTTTGAAAAGGATTCATTTAACTTTTTGGATCAATGAATCCGTCATTATAATAATAATAATAGCTTTATTCCCAACAGTAAGAACCATTTACAGGAAAAACAAGAAAGAATATGAACGAAATTTTCTCTTACAACTAAGGTACTAAAGTAACAACAGAAATAGACAAAAACAACAAAAAAAAAGAAGAAGAAAAAAAGAAATAAAAATGAATAAAGAAATTAAATGAATCAGCGCAGTATATATTAGAATAAAATAAATCGAACACATAACGAGCGGATGTAAAATATTGGCCGGAACAGAGTACACAGCCAGGCATGATTCAGCTGCCAAAGTGGTTCACCAAGCACTAGCCACAACATACATACTCATAGAAAACACAGATCCATACTACAAATACAGACCAACATCCATACTTGAAAACAAAGATTACAAGCTCTACTGGGACATCAGTATCCATACAGATAAAACAGTCTCCGCCAATAGATCCGATATTACTTTTCAGTGCAAAAAAGGAAAAGTCACCTATTTAATTGACATAGCTGTCCCCAACGATACAAACATCCAAACGAAATACACAGAAAAAATTTCCAAATACACAGACCTTGCAACGGAAATAAAAAGGCTATGGAAACAAGAAAAAGTCATCATTGTCTCCCTCATTATATCAGCCACAGGCCTTACACCAATAACATTCACACCACATTTAGTACAATTAGGACTGAACACAAACATACAGAAAAACATTCAGAAGTCAGTGATTTTGAAAACATGTAACATTGTCAGGTCATTCCTTAATACATAATGGTAATAGCGTTTGTGCTGACTTGGTTTTGGTCCGTCAGCCAAACATGGAACCACATTGATCAAATGTGAGAAAGAAGAACTTTTTGTAATAATAATAGCTTTATTCCCAACAGTAAGAACCATTTACAGGAAAAAACAAGAAAGAATATGAATGAAATTTTCTCTTAAAACTAAGGTACTAAAGTAACAACAGAAATAGACAAAAACAACAAAAAAAAAAAGAAGAGGAAAGAAAGACTTAGTTGGGAATGTGGAATCTTTGGCACAATGATACTACTCAGTATATATCACCACTACACCAAACACTTTATTTTTGCACTCGACGCGCGTTTCGCTAACTATATTAGCTTCATCAGGAGCGATGATTGACTAAAGCTAAAACTACAAATCTACCCTATTTATACTTAGTCTAACCCTTGAATTACTCAAGCGGAACTAATGACATAGGCAAGGCCCTCAGTTCCGGTCAAGTACCCAGTAGAGGGGACTATAAGGAATAGGTCCTCTGTCTTTTATTTAAACTACTTTTACATTTTATGATTTCCATACTTTCGTATGCGTTCAACAATCTCCTATCAGATACATTTTTTATTAATCTTAGATTATCTAATGTTACAGTATGATCAGCTTCAAGGGCATGTTCGGCAATGCTAGACTTTTCTGTTCTATTGTATCTTAAGTGGGCTAAATGTTCTTTAAATCGTGTTTTAATTGACCTTTTAGTTTGCCCAACATACTTTTTGTCACAATCATTACAACTAATTTCATAAATTCCACTTTTCTCACAATTAGGAATCTTATCTTTGGGATTTCCTAAGATATTCCTCAGATTGTCTGATGACTTATAGACTAAGGTGAGGCCTACCTTATTAAATACCTTATTGAGTCCCTTGCTATAATTCGGATTATATGGTATGGAGACATATTTGGTGTTATTTTCTTCGCGTGTAAAAAAGGTGGAATTCTGAATATTAAACCTAAATTTATGTCTATTTATTAGCTTATTTACTAAGTCATCGTCGTAACCATTAACTCTAGTTATATTTCTAATACGATTCCTTTCTTTATTGAAATTTACTCTGTTCAGAGGGAAAGTGACCAAACGATGAACTAAAAAATGTAATGAGGCTAATTTATGTTGTTTGCAATGAAATGAATCATTAGGAATATATCTATCTGTTACTGTATCCTTCCTATAGATATCAAATTCTAATCTATTATTATTTTTAATAACTACCTATAACATACCCAAGGGTATGGTATAACATACCTATAACATACCCAAGGGTATGGTATAGGTATGTGGATGATATTTTCGCGATTTTTGATACAAAGAGAGCAAATATTAATGATTTTGTTTCTAAATTAAATAGCCGGTATGATTCCATTAAATTCACTTACGAAGTTGAGAACAAAGGACAATTGCCTTTTTTAGATATTTTAGTTATTAAAAATAATAATAGATTAGAATTTGATATCTATAGGAAGGATACAGTAACAGATAGATATATTCCTAATGATTCATTTCATTGCAAACAACAAAAATTAGCCTCATTACATTTTTTAGTTCATCGTTTGGTCACTTTCCCTCTGAACAGAGTAAACTTCAATAAAGAAAGGAATCGTATTAGAAATATAACTAGAGTTAATGGTTACGACGATGACTTAGTAAATAAGCTAATAAATAGACATAAATTTAGGTTTAATATTCAGAACTCCACCTTTTTTACACGCGAAGAAAATAACACCAAATATGTCCTATGTGCCTATGTAATTAGTTCCGCTTGAGTAATTCAAGGGTTAGACTAAGTATAAATAGGGTAGATTTGTAGTTTTAGCTTTAGTCAATCATCGCTCCTGATGAAGCTAACATGGTTAGCGAAACGCGCGTCGAGTGCAAAAATAAAGTGTTTGGTGTAGTTTTTTTTTTTTTTTTTTTATGGGTCTAGCACACATGCTACAGGGAAATCCCTAAAGCGCTACAGGAGCGACACGTGTGCGGAGAAAGCGATTCACGTTGTTCTTGAATCGCTGTAGATTGTACTCGATGGGAAACACAGCCCTGGGTAAACCATTCCAAAGGTATGATGTTCTCCATATAAAAGACTGCTTGAAAAGCGTTGTACGAGGAGTAACAAGCTGAACCTCATACGGATGTGAAGCATCAGCGCGACGTGTACTTCTAACATGCACCGCTCTGGGAGGAATTAAACGGGCCACATCTTTCGAACACTTTCCATGAAAGTACTTGTAGAACAGGCTCAAGTCGCCAACGGTTCTTCGATGCTCCAGCGAATCAAGGCCGTCGGTCAGTTCCGGGTGTCCAATCAGACGAACAGCTCTTCTCTGGATAGAATCCAACAAATGCAGTGTATGTTTGGGAGCGGAGCTCCAAACATGGGAGCAGTATTCCATAGTTGGTCGAATTTGAGCTTTGTAAAGAATTAACAGTTGTTGTGGAGTGTAAAGCTTTCTGGTTCGAAACAATATTCCCAACTTTTGAGAAGCTCTTCTTGCTATGCCTGCAACATGTTCATGCCAGGACATATTTGCTCCCAAATTAACGCCTAACAGATTGAGTGACGATGTTAGAGGGATGGAGTGCCCCGACATAACTATGTCGGGTTCTGTAACGTTAACTTTTTTAGAAAAAACTGCTGCCTGGGTTTTTGTAGCGTTAAATTCCACTTGGTTATTGTCACCCCAAGATAGAATTTCTTCCAGGTCTTTGTTAAGTTGAATGACTTCCTGCTGTCTGCGGATATTCGTCTGAGTAGTCGATGTCCGAGCGTTCAAAGTGAATGAAGAGATAAGTGTACTGTCATCTGCAAAGCTGTAGATTGGATTCTCGGTCTTTTCCAGCAGATCGTTAATATAAATGAGGAAGAGAGTAGGAGACAGTATGGAACCTTGGGGCACACCAGCGTTGATAGTGAAGGTGTTAGAAAGAAATCCGTCAACCGCCACTCGTAAAGAACGCTCGCTGAGGAAACATGAGAGCCACAAACAGAACTTTTCAGACATACCACAAGAACGTAGCTTAGCCAACAGCCCATCGTGCCAAACACGGTCAAATGCCTTGGATATGTCAAGAGCAACCGCTCGAGATTCTCCAAAGTGTTCAATTGCGTTGTTCCAAACCTGTGTTACATAAGTCAGAAGATCTCCTGTTGATCTATTTTTACGAAAGCCATATTGGTGATCAATAATAATGTTGAATCCTTCAAGATATTTTAGAAGATGCTGATTGATAGCCTTTTCCATGACTTTCGATATTATTGAGAGTAGTGCGATTGGTCGGTAGTTATTTGGCAAGGTCTTCTTGCCTTTTTTAGGTATCGGCTGAACTGTGGCACATTTCCAGCAGGAAGGAAATATTCCCTTTCTGTAGGATAGGTTGAAAAGTCTACAGAAAACTGGTGTTAGTTCCCTCGCACAGTTCTTGAGAACTATGGCAGGTATTCCGTCAGCGCCTGAAGCCTTTTTGGTGTCTAGCTTCATCAAAATACGTTTTATGGTACGCTGTCTGAAGACAATATCGGGCATCCTTGACTGCACTATGGGAATAGTAGGTGGTGTATTTCCTTGGAAATCGACAGTAGAATGTGAAGCAAAGAGTTCAGCCAACAAGTTCGCTTTCTCAACAGGTGTCGTTGCAATAGAATTATCTGGCCGTGTGAGTGGCGGTATGGTGGATTTGGTGAAATTCTGACCAACTGCCTTAGCGACTGACCAAAAGGACCTGGAATTGCCGGGACAAGCGAGAAGTTTGTTTCTAATCCGTTGATTGTGTACCTCCTTGGTTTCGTCGATAATTTCTTTGCATCTGTTCCTGGCACGAACAAAGATGTTACGATTTATGGTGTTAGGATCTTCACGCCACTGTCGGTATGCAAGATGTTTAGAAGCAACAGCTTCTTTGCATTTTAGATCAAACCAAGGCTTGCCGTTGGAAGGGCATTTCTTCGAAAAAGGGATGTAAGCATCCATACCGGCCAAAATAACATCGGAAACCTCCCTGGCGCAGTCAGATGGGTCGTCGGATCGAAAACAAACGTCCAACCAAGGGAAAGTTCGAAAATATTCCATGAGATCTTCCCATTTAGCAGATTTGTAGTGCCAAATCTTGCGCGGTTTGGGCGCCTCTCTGTCACTGATTGGTAGAATACTCGATGTCGAAAGTAGTTTATGGTCGGAAGAACCTAACGGTGGATTTACGCTGACCGTGTAAATCTCCGGATTGGTGGTTAAAAACAGATCAAGAAGACTGGCGAACTCTCCGTCTCGATCAGGGATCCGTGTTGGTTCATCAATAAGCTGAGTCAAGCCACAACTGATTGAAAATGATTCGGCTTCACGACCTTGTTCGTCGGTAGTATTTGAATATTTAAGCCAGTTGATGTTGTGGACATTAAAGTCGCCCAGGATGGCAATTTCGGTGGTGATATAT
>CM032449.1:143812285-143874785 GCA_019049505.1 Pachyrhynchus sulphureomaculatus | reverse complement strand
TTCGCAATATATATTATAAAGTTATAATATATATATATATATATATATATATATATATATATATATATATATATATATATATGTACAAAATTTACTTAACACAAATAAAAACAAACACTTTTAAAATTCTTATTCGTCCTAAGAAGGTACGTGTGCCGAAACAATTGTCAAGAAAAATAATAATATAGTGGAAATTAAAAAATATTAGTGTTTTATTTGTGTTAAGTTACAATGAATTTCCATCAAGTAACTGCTAACTCAGTAAATTTTTTAATTCAAGCTTCAACAAGCTATTCAGCCTTATGGTATTTTAAACTCCTGTTGAAAACTAGAATATGCATTCAGAACATTTGGTTTCTAAATAGTTGTGTCAAATTGAATGTATATCCGAAATATATTTATTTGAGGACTAAGAACAACAGTAAATCAGCAGATATAGGACAACGATACGGAATGAAGAAGTGCTTAACAGAAGGTAAAAAAATTCAGTACAACAAAAGATATATCTATATTATATACTTGAAAACCATCCATGGTGAAATCACTAATAGCCCACAAACATAGAATTTGATATCTACGATTCACAAATTAAACAAAAAGTAGAATCAATCATCCATAACAAATTTAAAAAGCAAAAGAAGAAACTTCAACCTCTAATTAATTTAAGATCTGACAAAGAAAAAACAAAAACAAAAACATCATTTAGCGAACACCAATTTTATAAACGCTTCATTAATATGACTGAAACTTCCTTTTCCCCAGAAGAAACAAATCTTTTAGAAAAGGGGTTTTCTTATAATTTAAAATCAAAAGACAATTAAAAAAAAAGAGAATACTTAGGAGTAGAATGCAAACTAGCACTTGACAAGGAAGACATAATCGAAAAACATATGTTAGCAAGACAAATTAAACCCTTTAAACAACCCAATGGACATTATTCAAACAAATACACCATCGCAAAAACCTTACAAAAGAAGACTAAAACTCAAGACATCATATTCACTAGAGCAGACAAAGGTAAATCAATAGTAGCTTCAACAAAAGAAAACTACATTTCTAAAACTTTAAACTTTCTTAGCATAGAAATATTCCAAATTATGAAATACGATCCCACAGAATTATTTGAAAAACCTATTTAAAACATTATTAAAGATATCACACTTTTCAATGAATTTGAAAAACAAAATTTAATTTTAATGAACCTTCAAGCCCCTACATTGTATTCTTTAATTAAGTTGCATAAAAATAACTTTCCAATTAGACCAGTTGTTTCATTTGTTACTGCTCCATAAGTTAAATTATCCAACAGATTGATAGACATCTTACAACATTATTGTAATTTTCGTAATTTCGATCTAATTAATAATATCAAACACATAGTTATCTCAAAAACGCTAAACTAATATCTTTTGATGTACAATATCTTTTTCCTAGCATACCTCCTAATGAAGTTATAGAATTAATTGAACACTTATTAGACAAAAACAAAGTAAACATGATAATCAAACAAGAAATACTAGATTGTCTATCGGTTTGTTTGGATCAAAACTACTTTAAATTTAACGATGTTTTTTATATGTCGAAAGAACGTTTAATAATGGGGAACCCCTTAAGTCCATTGTTAGCCGAAATCTTTGTGAATCATCTAGAATCTATAATTCATAAACATCCCTTTAGCAAATATTTTCTCTATTGGTATAGGTATGTAGATGACATATTAGTTTGTTTTTCTGGAACAAATAGACAACTTACACAATTTCTTAACTTTATAAATAATATTCATCAAAATATAAAATCAATTAATTTCTTGGACTTAACGATTAAAAATATGAACGATAAACATGACTTCTCGATCTTCCATAAACCATCACATACAGACTCAATAATACATAATAGCTCTAATCATCCTCACTCACACAAAATGGCTGCTTTTAACTAGTTTATTCATAGACTTCTTCACATACCAATGACAAGAAAGAATTATATTAAAGAACTAAATTTAATAAAACAGATAGCGGTTAACAATGGATATCGACCAGATATAATAGATAAAATCGTCAACAAAAAATCTTATAGACAAGCTATTAATATGGTATACCCAACAATTAAAACTCATAAACATAATTTTAAAACACTCACTTATACAGGAAAGATAACCAACTTTGTATCCAAACAATTGTCTAAAAGAAGTTTAAACACCGCTTTTAAAACTGAAAATAAACTTTCAAATCTAATAAAAAATAACAAAAATAAAAGTGATAAAATGACAAAATCGGGAGTATACCAACTTAATTGCGGTTCTTGCTCAAAATTCTACTTTGGTCAGAGAGGTAGATCATTTCAAAAACCAATTAACGAACATAAAATAAGTTACATAAAACAAAATAACACCTCTAATTATGCTTTAGAAATCTTAGAATATCTTAGAAAACCACAATTTTGACGAAAATTTTAAAATTCTTCATAATAAATCTAAATCTAAAATGTTGAATTTCTTAGAAAGCATGGAGATTAACAAATATAAGAATAGGAACATTTTACTGAATCAACAACTCGAAACCAACAACTCTCTGTTATTAAACCTTTATAAAAATTAGAAATTAACCCAACCAGATTTACCTAGAACAATAAGCAGGATTAATTATTTAGGTTTTTCCAATTGTATATTGTGTATTTATGGTTTTATATTATCGTATCCAATTATATAATTAGAATTATTTAAGTTCACTTAAACAGGTAGAACGAAAATACTATTGTATTCAATATTACATTTAGTTTAAAATTCCTATTCGCCCGAAGAAGGCACTGTGTGCCGAAACGATTGCACGAAAAATAATAATATAGTGGAAATTAAAAAACATTATTAGTGTTTTATTTGTGTTAATATATATATATATATATATATATATATATATATATATATATATATATATATATATATATATATATATATATATATGTATATATATACATATTCGGATGTGCCTTCATAATGATGAGACATAGAACAAAATTTTATATGCATTTCTGACCTTATCTAGAACCAGAAAATGCATGCTATTGATAATTTAAACAATTGAAGATAGAAATTTAAAAAATTAGGGAGTATATCAAAATGCCTTACACCATGATAACAAAATTGCCGATATTTAAAGAGACTTCCAAAAAAGGGAAAAGCGGGGAAAAATAGCGCTAACTTTCTTATACACTGAAATTTATATTGTTCTATATGAAATAATAAAATTTCCACGTTTTTTTTTATTAAAAAAAGTTGCATGCTAGTGAACACGATTGGATGAGCCGTTTTCGAGATAAACTGTTTTCAAAATTCCCTTACACAGCAAAAAAACCATTATTACACAGAATGTTTTATCAATCTCGTTTAATATATTTTTTTTGTGATTATATTTAGTGGTTTCGTTTTTACTAATTATAACTCTTTAGTAAAAAGAAACGTAACTAACTAACTAATATTCAAAGAATTATTGAACGAGATTAATAAAACATTTTGTGTAATAGTTTGCCGTGCAAGGTAATCTTTAAATCAATTTATCTCGAAAATAGCCCATCCAATTATGTTATCTTTTTTCCGTAAAAAATATTGTCGTTTTATAATTTCACATAGAAAAGTATAAATCTCAATGTCTAAAAAAGTTAGGTATATTCTTACCCCACCTTCCGCTACTTTCACACTGCAATTCAGGACAAGACCAAAATTTCATATTCCAATCTGCAACGGTTTCGCAAATATTGAATAAAAACGATTCTCTAGGTGTTCCCTTTAGGACGCGTTAGCTAGGTAATGCGGAGACGTAACATAGGTCAAAATTTGATATGAACTTCTGACATTATTATGTTTCAATCTACTCGATCCTAAATTATTAACCATATCTTTTGGACACCCTAAATATAAGAAAGTGTAGAGATTTCGGGAAAGCGGTCTTGAAAAAAATACTTATTTGTTGTATTGAGTTAAAAACTAGAGAATAACAAAGCAGTTTTTGGTAAGTTTATCACCTTAAAAAAAAAAAGGGAAAACTCACTAAAAATAAAAAAAATATATATATGTGTATATATATATATATATATATATATATATATATATGTATATATATATATATATATATATATATATATATATATATATATATATATATACAGTAATACCCCGCTTTACGCGAGGGATACGTTCCGAAAAAAATCGCGTTAACTGAAATTCGCGTATATCGAGGTTTATGATTAAACATAGTCAAAATTTAATACAAAAAAATACAAATCATTTTAATCAATCACTTTAATTCTAAGAACACTTTATGCAATACATACTCTTATTTTTTACGGAAAAATACATCTATTGTCTTTTGGGTAACGTTTTGTTTACGTTCTTGTAAAATACGTTCATAACACCCAACACTGTTTTTAATTGTTTGACACACGGTCAAGACACGGTCATCATTATTGTCTATACTCTGCAATATGTCCAAACCTGAATAAATTTTTGAAAGTGCATTTTGTATTTCCCCTGAAGATAAAACTTTCTCTTCTACTTGTTCTTCCTCATCGTAGATAGGATTATTCTGTAACTCGATCAGATCTTCATTGCTAATAGGATCGTCGTGCGTTGCTACAAGTTCTACGAGATCTTCTACCGTGACATCTTCAAGTTCAGACCCCTCAATCATTGCAGCAATGTCTTCAAGCACTTGTCTCTGCATCTGGACAATTCTTCTAGGTGCTTCCACTACATCTGGCCAAAGATTACGCCACACCCCATTCATACAACTCATTTTAACTTCCTTCCAAGCCTCTTCTATGTTGTGAATAGACTTCATAATGTTGTATGACTTCCACCACTCTCGCATAGACTGTCTTCCTTCCCCGTCAGTTTCATGAATTAGTTGGCTAAAAGTGCGGCGATGGTAATAAGCTTTGAAGTTTGCTATTGCTCCCTGGTCCATAGGTTGTAATATTGACGTAGTGTTTGGTGGAAGGAACTTTACGTACACTTTTAAGTCTCTGGGCGTATCAAGTGAGGTTGGATGTCCTGGGGCATTGTCTAAGAGTAATATAACTTTAGGTTCAAGCCCATTTCTGTCACAGTATGATTTGACTGATGGGCAAAAACTATTAGAATACCATTCTTGAAAAATTTCCCGTGTAACCCACGCCTTTCTGTTTGATCGCCACACAACTGGTAGACTTGTCTTGTCTGTGCCTCGCATTGCACGGGGTGTTTCTGAATGGTACACTAGTAAAGGTTTCAGTTTGAAATCACCAGTGGCATTACCACCCAGCAGAAGTGTTAGTCGATCTTTCGCAGCTTTGAAACCACTGGCTTGACGTTCTTCCTTAGAAATGAATGTTCGAGATGGCATTTTTTTCCAGTAAAGTGCGGTCTCATCAACATTGAAGATGAGACAAGCAGGAATTTTCTCTCGTCTAACGAAGTCTTGAAACTTGTCTGGAAACTCAGCTGCAGCTTGAATGTCCGCGCTGGCCGCCTCGCCTGTTATGTGGATATTGTGAAGATTAGAACGCTGCTTGAACCGATGGAACCAGCCTCTGCTGGCAGCAAAAGTCGGAGTGGCACTCCCTTCTCCTTCTTTTGTTTTCAGCATCTCATACAAAGATTTTGCTTTTGTGCATATGAGATCTTGACTTAGTGGTGTGTTCTTCTTATTCAAATCTTCGATCCAGACTGACAGTAATTTCTCCATTCTTTCTAAGATAGATGATCTCGAACGAGAAAGTTTTGTTGCACTTATAGGTGTTGAACCTTCGCTGGAGATTTTAATTTTTTTTCCCGATTTTTATAAATCGTTCTCACAGTCGATTCTGAGAGTCCAAAATCTCTCCCAACAATTGTTGCTTTGCCTCCATTTTCCATTCTTCTTAACACTTTCATCTTCAATTCCAAAGTGACGCTTTTACGCTCTTTTTTCTTTACAGGCGGCATTTTTAACGTAGGGTTAAATTATGTATGTATGTATCTCCAATAAATATTAAAACAAAACTGCCAGCCGACCGAACTAACATTACGGAACAAATGAACACACGAAACGAACGAGGAAATCCCCATAGAACAAAGTCGAAGGACAGGGAATTCCCAATTCTTCAAAGAGAATATTCAGAGAAAGCGGGGATCCCCCCGCGACCATAGAGAAGTTAATGACTACATGAGCGCGAAATTTGAAATTCGCGTTATAGTGAAACCGCGCGTAACGGGGTCGCGCTAAGCGGGGTATTACTGTATATATATATATATATTTATATATATATATATATATATATATATATATATATATATATATATACATATATATATATATATATATATATATATATATATATATATATATATATATACATATATATATATATATATATATATATATATATATATATATATATATATATATATATATATACATATATATATATATATATATATATATATATATATATATATATATATATACATATATGCATATATATATATATATATATATATATATATATATATATATATATATATATGTATATATATATATATATATATATGTATATTCCAGTTTATCAAAGTCCCTTTCATTGCCTGTTGTAAATTAACTACGAGTAAAAATTACGGAGAAAAAAATTTACAAGATTTTAAAGAAAATGACATTTTTATACAATCATATACATTTATTAGCCACTTTGGTGTTATGCAAATGTTCATTTTACTGAAAATATTTTTAGAGTTATCTTAATATCAGTAGACGAAACGACCTTTTAACAATATCATTGTTTTTGGTTGCACAAAGTAACATAATATAAAATGTATTCTTAAACCCATGAATAATTCACTCTATGTAACATTATCTTTAGAATATTAATCGATGAAATATGTCGAATGTTAACAAGCAACTGGTGATGATGTGTAACAAACTAGATAAGATTTAACAGACAATGCCGACGTCGACCGCACAACACAGGAGCAAAAACCCTGTTTTATAAAGTGATCCCATTATCAAATGCTTATTTAAACGATTTAGAAATTTGGTCGAGTCATCCGAGGTTGCACGAATTCATTGAGAGAAGCGCGAGAAAAAACACACCGATAACCAGAACTGGCAGCCGAGATTATTCCCAACGTGACGTGCAAGTCATGTCGTTTAGTGTCAGACAGAACGAATCTAGCTTTAGATCACAAGCAAAGCGAATTTTTTGTTTAAGCATTTTCGGCATATCTCATACAATAAATAAAAAAATAAATAATAATTAGCAATGTCATGCAAAAAGTATTAATGTTAGCTACCTTATTAATTTAATATACAGTAATCAACGATCGCGATATGCAATGGAGATTAACATACTTTTTCATAAAAATTAGAATCAACTACTAAAAAAGAACAAAGTTCATATTTTAGCTGTGACCCATTGTTCTCTCATCTGTGAATCCATTTCGAGGCACGTTTCGTGGCTCATCAGCTGGGTTAGGGTCAACAAACACGTAAAACTATCGATCTGGGGCCCACGACAGATGGCAGGTATGCTTTTAAATTATTTCTGAGATTTTCTTCAATATTCATCGTAACAGTATGACATCCAAGATACGTGAGTAGTTTTTAAATTATATACATAGCTATGAAAATGACGTCACACAAAAAAATGTGCTGAGCTGTCTTGTTTTTATGTATTCTAAGTACTATGCAGAAATTTTACCGTTTTTGCGATTTTTTTTCTTCCGAAAAATGAGTGAAAATAATTTCAATCAGCAGTGATAAAGTTTCTCAATAAAGAGGCAAACGAGGCAAAAGTTATTCATAAAAAAAATGTTCTAAGTGTATGGTCTGCACAAAAGTTATTTATAACAGAATCTACAGAAAATGTGAAGTAAGCATCAGCCAGTCACAGTCTGACTCTCGTAATGCTCTTGGTACACGAGAAGCCGTATTTAGCTTACAAGTGCTCATCCAATGTTGAGTCCAAAGATGCATTTCTATCTTTTTTAAACTTCGCCAAAGGATTTGACCACGTCAGGCACGAACGGCTAATAGAAATTCTTCAAAATGCTGACATTGACGGCAAAGATATTCGCATTACGAGTATAGCAAATCTGTATTGGAGACATAAGAATAGAAAAATTCTACTCTGACAACGTTGAGATCAAAAAAGGCGTACGGCAGGGTTGTGTCTTATTTCCCCCCCTTTCTAACTTATACTCCGAGGGAACATTTAACCAAGCATTAGAGGGAGTTAACAAAGTTATCAAAGTAAATGGCGCCATGATTAACAACATAAGATACACCGACGATACTGTCTTGCTGACCAGTAACATCGATGAACTTCAAGATCTTGTTGAAAAAGGGCAAAGGGTTAGTAAAGAGTATGGTCTCCATCTAAATATATCTGAAACCAAGTGGATGGTAATAAGCAAATCCTAACAAGCAGCAAGACAGCTTCAGTTAAATTGCCAAATAATCAAGCCTGTGGAATCCTATATATACTTGGGGCAGTAGTTAATGCAAAGTGGGACAAACTGTTGGAATAAAGTCAAGAATCGAGCTCGGCCATCTTTTAATGGTATGAGAAGAGTAGTTACATGCGATGATTTGTTACTCCAAATAAAAGTTAGATTAGCCAAATGCTACGTATTCCTTATTTTGCTATAAGGTGTATAATTGAGAACAATGACGGAAACATTAATGAAAAAAGTTGAAGTCTTTGAGATGTGGGTGTACCGCCGGATTCTGAAGATTTCGTGGCCCGAATATATCACCAACTTAGAAGTTCTACGCCAAATAGGCAATGACGGAAAAATTGTACTCACAAATAAAGCGCGAAAGCTTGAATATCTTGGTTGCGTAATAAATACCATCTCTTGCAGCTGGTAATACAGGGAAAAATAGATAACAAACGAGGTCTAGGGAGAAGAAAACATTCTTCAAGGTCAGGATTGCCCTGTTGTAGCCAACGTCCGAAATGGATAACGCCTTGAAGGAGTGTATGGCAATGACGGTCCATCTTATTTTTCAGTCCCCCCATATCGATGGGGACGAGACTTTATTCAGGATGGCTATAGATCAAAAGGACCGGTTGAGGTAAGAACTGAGGAAATTATCAGGTTAATTGGGATTTGCTGTTGTCAGTACCTGCTAAAGAAGCTGGAATCTGAGAAAACTACAGTTTCTAAGATTTTGTACGAGCACCTTGAGTAGAAAAAAGCTTCTGCAAGATCCATCGCCAATCTTCTTGTACCAAAGTAGAAACTGGATAGGAAAGAATCGCTTCAAGACCATTTAGTTGCCTTACAGAATAATGAGAGTTGTTTCTTACAAATTTCATATTCAATAAAACTTGAGTGTTCTATTATGATCCTTCCATGAAGCAGAAATTGATGCAATGGGTTTATAAGAGTTCTCCACGTCCAAAGAACGCGAGAATTCAGTCGCCTTCTGATAGTTGATGGCGACCATTTTTTGACACTGCGAAAAGATTTTTCTTATTGATTATATGAAGAAACGGTCCACAATTAATGAAGAGGGTCACGGTAGGACGACCTTAGACCTAATGCAGGTCGCAAGAGAAAAACGTTCGAATTCACGGAACATCAAAACCTTTCTATTCTACAACAACTGCAGAGTCTACATGGTTTATACAGCTCAAGCCGTTACCGAAAGCTCTGCATTCATTGAGTTAGAACATCCACCCTATAGTAGTGTTTTAACGCCATGCGACGTTTTTCTGTTTAAACACTGAAAAAATATCTTTGTCCTCTATTGATTAAGTTGAAAGCCGCTATAGCGTTCTGCTGTGAAACGCAAAAAAAATATTTTTTTGGATTGAAGGGTTGGGATAGGTGAATTCCTGTCGTCGGTAGTTGAGTATAAAAATCGGTCAAGTGCAAGTTCGACACAATTAGTGTTTCGTATCGTGATTGCCTTTAAAATAAAATCATTACCTAGGCTGAGTTAATTAGGTCCCTGAGATACATATATATATATATATATATATATATATATATATATATATATATATATATATATATATATATATATATATATATATATATATATATATATATATTAAGAACCAATATGCATTTTCACGTTTTTTCTTAGTGAATAGTGTAAAATAGTTATAGCATCTTAACTACCTAATAGCCAATAAATTAATCTAGCTCAATCTAAAAATAAAAATCTAAAATAAATATTTACCACCTAAATATTTGTTTAATTGTAAAGAAATAAAATAAAAAAATTTTCTCTCGGTATCCATCCGTGTGTGTGTACTGGAAAGCATATTAACAAAACTTCCACCATATTGTCATGAAACACAGTTTTCATAACTTTTCTATTATACCAGGTCAATTATCAGACTTAGTGCACTCATGATAATTTTCGCTCAATCAAAATTTTTTGATGAGTACTTTTGGAGATATAGTGGGGGACAGGAGTTTTTGGCTATTTTAAGAGTAATACAAAGAAAAGCGTACACAAGTGTTACATCATATATATTTTTGAACCGGTGCTTTCACGACACCCCACTCGATGACCTGGTAATTTTTTTTTTCACTTTCGATTTCATCCCCCCAAAACTAACTTGTTAAGTCAAAATTTAACTTTCAAAACTGCACGGCTCTGATTGGCCGTCAATTCCTATATTTCTGCCAAATTTTAACTATCTATGTCAAATAGTTTCAGAGAAAATGGCATGTGACAGACGGGCAGACACTGAAGTTATCCTATAACTGTTCCGTAGGGAAGACTAAAAATATATATTTTTGAACTCTGCGAGTTTTGTTTCAAATAGATAACTTAAAAACCACCCTCGTATTATCCTGGCATGGAAAGAGACTGACTATCTTTTTTTGTAACTTTAACAATTCAATTTCTGATTTACTTTGATCATATATGTAACACTCCTGTGTAGCTAGCGCCCTATCTTCGCCTGTAAGCGAAGTGAGTGTCACTAAAGATAGAAGCAAAAGAGCAGATTGTTAATGCGCATGCGCTCCTCTTACATACACTATGCAGCATTTGTTTTGTGCATAAAGAAAAAAAAGGGAATGGAATATTTTATGAATTAATATAATAAATTATACAGTTAAACTAACAATAATTATCATATAATTATATTATATTATATAATAATTAAACGCATGGGTAGTTCGTGCGAAGTTTCGAGCTAGGGTGCGAGAGAGAAACAGTCGTATATACTCTACTAACGGCAACACAGTTCTCTCTCAATCTAGCTAAATAGAAGTATTACGTATATGAGTTTAATCTACTATATATTTTTCTAACCTTAAAGTTGTTCTATCAACAGATTTGTGGAAAAATTTAACTTAATAATGGTAAAGTGTACAATATTTTAAAGAGATAGGTAGGAGATTTATTTCTCCCATTACTATCCTTTAGTCTCGGTGAGCTTGTTCATACAGACAAACATTTATTCATGTTAATCTCCATATTCTCATTAAAAAAAATATAATCATTTCAACAGAAACAAAGGAAACTAAAAAATCGGTCGTAATGAATCCTAATTGATCTAAACATCACAAAATCTGGTGGTTTGAAGTCTTAACCTCATATGAAGAATAACCGTTGGAAGAAAAGAAGTTGATTCATCAACAACAATAACAAAGTTATCTGCAAGAATAACATTAATATCCATATTATTTACCTTTACCAACTAGCAACATGGAGTTCCAAATCCGATTTAACCGAAATCTCTAAATAATGCATTTCTATATTCATCAATTTTTAAATTGGGTTTTAGTTATTAGAGTTCCACCGTAGGTAGGATTTTTTCTGTGAAAAATATCTCCCCTCTAGGGTTATCAGTTTTTAGTATACTGTTTTAAAAAGGGTCTTAGCTATTAGAGTTATAGTGCAGAGGCTGTCGCTAACCCGTTAAAACACCTCTCTCCCTTCTAATTCCTCCTTTGGTGTTCTTTTTTCCCTTAAAAAAGAACCACTTGTATCTGGCCACTCCACCCTTTGAGCCTGGCTACACCACTAATTTATATAATATTTATATAATATATATATATATATATATATATGTATATATATATATATATATATATATATATATATATATATATATATATATATATATATATATATACATACATATATATATATATATATATATATATATATATATATATATATATATATAAATATATATATATATATATATATATATATATATATATATATATATATATATATATATATATATATTAGACAATTATGAGAGCGTAGTGGTTAAGGTATTTGCTTTCTACGCCAGCAACCCGAGTTCGTAACTTGGCTCGGAAAATGCAAATAAAAAGAGAACAACAAATAATAATATAAAATAAAATTTTCAACGTAACGGTCCCCTCTCACGGGAAGGCAATCGCAATCCACCCGTAGTATTTTCATGCCTTGTAAAGCTTTCTCATTTTGGCCGTTCGGAACCGGCATTAAACTGTAGGTCCCCTTTGTCTGTGAAAATACTTAAAAAGGCACCAACCCCAGGCAACAGCGAGAGGGTTGTCTACAATCAATCAGACAATTCTGGATGTATAATAAATTAGGTTTGGCAAAATGACTGTATTGTAATGTAATTTTATTTGTTCAATTAAAGACCAATATTATCTATATTAACTACAAATAATGAACAAAGTCCATATTTTAGCAGTGACCAATGTTTTCCTCGTCTATCAATTCATCCCGGGACGCGTTTCGGCGTATCACGACTCACCAGCCAAGCTAAGATCCACAAACAAGGAAACAAATCTCAAAGTACTTTTTATAATACTGACGTACCTCTAAAGTATGATTCTGGCTTTGGTGATTCTTAGCGATTCTTGCGATTTTCATACCAGTAGTTTTTCTGTTAATGTATTTAACATTAATTCATCTTTCTAATTCTGTGACATACATACTTTAAATGAATAAGATACAATGCTTCTTGTATACTTATTAATTAACAGTCGAACATCCTGTGCTAAATTAACTTTCTTTAACACCCCATGTTCACTTATAATTTTGTTACTCAATAATTATTTCTTGTTCTCGAATAGTCCACCCTCAGCTTCATGAAGCAAAGGGGCGAAGTTATTAACATTACATATTATTAAATTAGATTTATTTTTTTAAAACATGTCTATTAAAAGATCTTAAATATTTTAAAAAATTTGAAAATAATCTAAGCAAATATTTGACAGGGCACGGAATTGAGGCAAAGGCGTAAGAGTAAAACCAATTCTAGAACAGCGAAACTTTGGCACTTTTTACAGAAGATATTAAGATTCACCGGTATTGTTAAACACATATGACAAAAAATATTTAATTTGACATTGGACAACGAAATAAAAGGATTAAAACTTAATAACATTTCAATCAATAACCTCCGGTTCACTCGAAATTAGCTACAAGAAATTGTATTGATTGAATAGGAGAAATTCCATTCTGTTCCGACATAATAAACTAATGTTGTATAAGCTTAAACTGGTATGAATTATCTAAATTATATAAAGATTTGAGAAAAAAGGTCTAAAAACCATCGTTGATGCTAATTGGTACATTATAAAGAGCAACCTTTATTTGGACTGAGAATTAGATTCATTTAATCAAACCGGGACTAAATTTGACAAGAAAGCCGAACAACCACTCAATCAACATGCCATCGTTGACGCGGTTCAGCTTCTTGACAATACAAGACTCGTAAAAAGACTTAAGAGGACCAAACCTTTTGGTTGGTCAAGAAAATATAACAGCCGAGTAATGGACAGGGTATGTACACATTAGTATAAATATACCTAGTTTATTACATTTCTAGTTTTGAGTAGTATCTTAGTTATAAATTTCAAAGTAGTAAGTTAAGTTCGATAAAAATTACTCATTGATCTATTAAAAGCAGATTATTATACTCGCACTAACAAAAACCCGTCAGAAGTATTGTTATTAAAATGAAACTACGAGTTTTTTTTCTCGTTTTTTTTTTAAGGACTGAGCACATGCGCCGTAAGGAAATCTCTAGGACGCAACAAAAGCATCATGTATATGGATGTAGAAGTTATCCAGATTCGCTACAGGTTAGATTCGAAAGAAAGCACAATTTTGGGCAGTTCATTTGAAATTTCTATTCTGTCGGTTATCAAACCAAATAAGATATCACTTTAAAATTTGGTACCTAAGGTCAGTCATTAAGTTTTGAAAGCGACACCTAAGGAGCATCACTTGAACCAAATATTGAACACCTTTTTGAAGCTTCTTCTGTCATATGAATACACCCTAAATTTCAAGTCGATCTGTTTAGTCATTCATTGTTAATCAGCTAGTTAAAGTAGACATGTTTGCATATTTTTTAATAATGGAAAAAAATCGAATATTATTAATAATAAAATTCTTTATTTTGGAAATGATTATCGGCAAACGAAATCCATGTAAAGTTAGTGAAAATGTTAAAAAAGTCTGCTCCTTCATTTCCAACTGTTTATAGATGGACTCTAGTGTTTAAATGTGATCCTACAAACGTCAATGATGATCCACGTTCAGGTCGTCCAAAAACTGCAACAACTGAAGAAACTCTTATGCAAGTACAAGATATGCTAATGGAAGACCGTCGATTAACCGTGGATGATTTAGCTGACGCTATAGGCATCTCACATGGATCAGTACATGAGATCTTAACTAATGTTTTGGGTATGGGAACAAAAATGCACTAGAGAAACTTTCTAAACAACATTTGGCTCGTTTAACAAAGAAAAAAACTGATTTTAGGCCTCGATTTGTAACTATGGATGAGACTTGGGTTTACTAGTATGATTCTGAACTGCGAAGACAAACCGCACAGTGGATCGAGCCCTGTTGTTCAGCTCCAAAGCAGCAAAGTGGTCACAGTCGTCCAAAAAAATGTAGCATCAGTTTTCTGAGATGCAAAAGGAATTTTGTTAATTGATTACCTTCAAACCAGTAAAATAATAACAGGAGAGTGTTACTGCAACCTTTTGGACCAGCTGAATGAGAAAACTCGTGAGAAAAGGCCCGGTTTCAGAAGAAAAAAATTATCTTTCATCATGACAATGCATCTCCTCATAGAGGTGCTTTGGCAAAGGCAAAACTGGTCGGATTGAAGTACGAATTGTTGGAACATCCACCTGTTCCCAAACCTCAAAAGATCTCTACGTGAGAAGCGTTTTTCAACAAATGATGAGGTGATTACATCCGTAGATGAGTATTGTGAAGGTCTTCCGAAAAACCAATTTAGAGATGGGGTAAATGAACTGGAAAAAAATGTGATGAGCTTAAGGGAGATTATACTGAAAAATAAATGTATTTCGAGTCATTAATTCATCTTGTTCCATTTCCGCTTTTAAAACTTATTGACTGACCTATATAATACTTAAAGTCAGCAAGGAACCAGGTGTCTTTAAGCGATATTGCTTTAAGGGGAAAAGAAGTTTTGTCGGAAATGTTTGGTAACCCTTCTATAAGATAAGTTAGTGGAAATGGGTTTCAACCGTTTATTTGGTAACCATCAAGACTCGAGAATCTTCTTTTTAGTGTTCCGTACGGAACACTTATAAGATCACTTCGGTCTCTATCCGTCTGTCACACCCGATTTTCTCCAAAACTATTTGACGTAGAAAGTTGAAATTTGGTATTAATATAGGAATTGATAGCCTCATTAGAGCCGTGTAGTTTTGAAAGTTAAATTTTGATTTTAGGGGTTAGTTTAGAGGGGTGAAATCGGAAGTGAAAAAAAAAATTTTTTACTAGGTCATCGAGTGGGGTGTCAAACGAAAGCCTGTAAAACAAGAGTTGAAAAATATATATAATGTCTTACATGGGCACACTTTTCTTTGTATTATTTTGAAAAAATCGCTGTCCCCCCCTCTATCTCGAAAAGTACTGATTCAAAAATTTTGAAAAAATTCTGGAATATTCTCTACGGGGCGTAGATTGAACGAAAATTATCACGAGTGCATTACCTTTAATAATTTATCTGGTATATATAAAAAAAACGAAAATTTCTAGGTCATCAGTTTTCAGTACAGATCGGAAACAAACTTTGTTGAAAACTCTTTTGGGGTGTGTTTTGTGAAGTCACTGATCATTTTATACCTCCGTAACAAAATTTTTATTTCAGAAGCAATCAACGTACGAAACACTAATGGCGCAAGATCAACTTGACCGGTTATTTTTTTCTACTACAAGAGATTTATTAACTTGCTAAAATTAGATAAAAACCTTTACAAGTTTTTCTGTTGAAAATATTATAAAAAAAAAAATTAAAAAGACACATAACACAAATCAATGAAAACCAAATACATTCGAGTATCCACGCATTGACTAAGCGGAAATTTGATTATATTCTCGAAGGATACATTTTGTGCAGTTACCAATGAAATTATAAAAAATTTTCCCGGATTTTGGTTGCGAAAATGCAGAGATTTTTAACATATCAATTTATAGAGAAGTATTCAAAGGATTAACATAAGGAAAGATTCCCTAGATTCAAATATATTATAGGTCCTTTCCTTTCAGGGTATTTGAAATCGAAGAATCTGAAATATGTATTTTTTGTATTCAGATCTTGTCATTAATATCTCGCCTATCATAAAAAATTCCGAGTTGGGATTCTTGAATTTAATTTAAATAAAGTAAATTCAACATTTACTTTAGAACTGTGTGTCTGTGAGGGAAGTATTGGGAAAATTACTTTACTAATTTTTAATTAATCTTTAATTTAAAATAAGTGCATTTAAAAAATCCTTGTCCTCCATTAGGCATTGTATTAACTTCGCAATTCAAACTTAAAATACTTCTTTGTTTTACACACCACCCTGCCCTACAATAAATCAAATTACAACTTTCGTCACCCCTTATTAAGCAATAATTCACTTACACTCCTCTATAATTAGATCCTTACAAGAATCGGACACCAGAGTCACACGCTCTAAAGGGGATAGTGCCGGCATAGAGCCAGGAACGAACGTCTTTTAGGAACAATGGCACAATCAATATAATAAGAGGACATTGGATTCAATTATTGATGCGGTCACCTCGAAAAGCAGTGTACTAATGGATGTGGCAAGTCTCTCTTGACTGGCTCCTTTACCTATAAAGTTTATTGTAAAGTGCACATAAAGCAAGTTAGTAAGAAAATTATTAGTCCATCTACGGAACAACTTTGAATACACTCTGTGTAAAAAAAAACAAAATTTAATTAGAAAATAAAATACAGGCTAATTATAATGTTTAAAATAATCTATTTCAATCTATGTACGAGGCGTATTCGAAAAGTTTGCTTATATCTAAATATTGGCGGGTCTGAACAAAATTGTACACATGCAGCCCCATCTATTGATTATTTCCGACGCCACTGAAGTTACTGTTGTGATCCAGTAGTCATTTGCCTGTCGGTGAATGCAGACAACAATATCCGCCAAAATCGTTGCTTCCGCCAGTTGCGAAGTGCGTGCTGTGCTTCGATATTTGTGTGCAAAAGGATCATCAGCTGCTCAAATTTATCGGGAGTTGTGCCTAGTTTATGGACCTACAGTAATGGGTGGAGAGAAAGAAGGTTAGAAAATGGTGCCGATATATATATACGAGTATATATATATATATATATATATATATATATATATATATATATATATATATATATAAGTAGTGTAGTAACCCATGAACTGCGACCGAGAATTCCCTAGATTTTAGGGAAAAAACGGATTTTTTTTGCCAGGTATAAATTTCCCTAAAAAACTTTTTTCCCTAAAAATTTGTCGGTTTTGCGGGTGGAAAAGCAAAATTTTTGGTGAAGAATCCAGCAAAAATGGTGCAAATGGGGCAAAAAGTGCTGGAAGTTGTTGTAAAAGGTGTTTACGGTCCGCATAAAAGAAACTGCGACTGAGGATGGCCAGTGTCCATCGATCGCACCAAAGATTGGGGGTGGAGGCATTAGTTTGAGGGTGAAAATGCAAGAAGTGGTGGTGAATGACCAGTGGTTGTTGAAAAAGTGGTCAAAAGGGCACTAGAGGGTGGTCAAAAGGTCCTTATCGTGTTTAAGGGTAGTAGGTCATAAAGGCGTTATTGGTGAAGAAGTGACGTAATAGCGCGGCAATTGGTCAGTGGTTGTTGACCTGAGGGGCCTTAATGGTTACCTGTGTAGGTTGTTACCTGGATTACGTTGCGAAGAAGAAGAAGAAGTAAGGTGAGCTGAGGTGGTCAATGATGATGATGATGACGCAAGAAGAGGTCCAGTGGTTGTTGAAACAGTGTCCTTTTGGCAAGAGATTGGGGTGGTTTGGGGATCGTGTTTATCGTAACGGTAAATGAGTTTACGGTAACAGTATAGGGGGTGTTTGGCAATAGAGCCGATTAGCAGGGCTTCATTAAAACTTGGGTAATAAGGGGTAAAAGTGGATCATGAGGTAATATTTGGGTGTTAAAAGGTGGTCAAAAAAAGGTGTTATTTGGATGTATTTTAGGTGTTAAAATTGGTAAATGTTCCCCTATTTCGTTGTATGGCGCCGTAAAGTCGGTAAAAATGTTTCGTATTTAGTTGTTTGGTGCCTAAAAGTCGGTAAAAATGTGTAAGATAAGGTAAAATGTAAACAAAATGTGTGATTTATGCTAGTTTCCTTGAATTGAAAACAAGTAAACATGTGCCTCGATAGGTCACAATATGATAAGAAAGGTCAAAGATAGCTGATAAGAAGTTGAGTAAAATGCATTGAAGTGTTTGTAAAATTGGTTATATTTGGCAAAAATAGTAAAATAAGTATGAAATGAGCTAAAATTAGTTTTAAAACAACGAGTTTGGAGGAAATAGTTTGAACTCGTTGGCCTGTAATCATAGTAAAATAAATGAACCTAACTTTTACCGTATTTCGTTGTCGTAACGTTAAATGTAAAAGTAAAATTTTTTCAAGTTCCTGCTGTAGAGTGGATATTATGTATGAAATGAGCCTAAATTAGTTTAATTTGGCCTTGTTGGATTGTAATAATAGTAGTAATATATATACATATATATATATATATATATATATATATATATATATATATATATATATATATATATATATATGTTAAAATGAGATGGGCCTAGCCTAGTTTGGATTCGTTGAAATGTTTTTTTTTTGTTTGTAACTTGTTGGTTTTCTATAGGAGAAGATGAGAGAATAAAACACAAGTATGAGCACATTAAGAAATATATTAATAAAATATCTGATCAAATCTTGGTGACTACTACTATATATGCCTTAAAAAGGAGAAAATTTGGTACGAAATGAGCCTAAATTAGTTTAATTTGACCTTGTTGGATTGTAATAATAGTAAAAATATATATATGTTAAAATGAGATGGGCCTAGCCTAGCCTAGTTTGGATTCGTTGAAATGTTTTTTTTTTTCTTTGTAACTTGTTGGGAGTAAAATAAAACACAAGTATGAGCAGAGATTTAAGAAAAATATATTAATAAAATTTAAAATAGTACAAAAAATGTAAACAAAATGTGTGATTCATGCTAGTTTCCCTTGTTGAAAATAAGGGTAAATGTAAACAAAAAGTATTAAGCAAAAATATTTTTATTTATTATGTAATAAATTAAGGCTTTTTTATAATGTTATAAATTCTATTAATATGTTCAACCTTTCCTTGGACATCATAGCAGATACATTCATCGGGTCCTTCACGAGTCTCTAATATATATATATATATATATATATATATATATATATATATATATATATATATATATATATATATTATATATGTTAAAATGAGATGGGCCTAGCCTAGTTTGGATTCGTTGAAATGTTTTTTTTTTGTTTGTAACTTGTTGGTTTTCTATAGGAGAAGATGAGAGAATAAAACACAAGTATGAGCACATTAAGAAATATATTAATAAAATATCTGATCAAATCTTGGTGACTACTACTATATATGCCTTAAAAAGGAGAAAATTTGGTACGAAATGAGCCTAAATTAGTTTAATTTGACCTTGTTGGATTGTAATAATAGTAAAATATATATATGTTAAAATGAGATGGGCCTAGCCTAGCCTAGTTTGGATTCGTTGAAATGTTTTTTTTTTTCTTTGTAACTTGTTGGGAGTAAAATAAAACACAAGTATGAGCAGAGATTTAAGAAAAATATATTAATAAAATTTAAAATGGTACAAAAAATGTAAACAAAATGTGTGATTCATGCTAGTTTCCCTTGTTGAAAATAAGGGTAAATGTAAACAAAAAGTATTAAGCAAAAATATTTTTATTTATTATGTAATAAATTAAGGCTTTTTTATAATGTTATAAATTCTATTAATATGTTCAACCTTTCCTTGGACATCATAGCAGATACATTCATCGGGTCCTTCACGAGTCTCTGGAAGTGACCAAACACATGACACGAAATGTGTTTCTACTCTTTCTTCCCCATAATAGTCTATGGTCAGAGTCTCTTGTTCTTGGTTGATATATGGTACTAAAATTTTTTAATATCAAGCCAATTTTCAATAAATATTTGTGGATAAACACCAAAATATTTCGGTAATTCTTCTATAATAAAATTAATTTTTATACAAGCTTCTTGACATTATTATTATTACTTATCGAAGTCATGATTAATACTAACCTATATATTGGAGAATGATTTAGAGGAAGGGTGCTACAAGCATGCAAAATTTGAAAGTAAATATTTGTGAGAGTGCTAGCATGCATGCAACTTAAAAAAAAATAAAAATAAAACACACAATTTGAAAAAATGCTTATTAATTTATTATATATATTAGATATGACCACACAATTTTTTTCTGTAGATCCAAATCCGTTTCCATTTCTTTCTGTCTCTGTTAGAGATGTAACTTCTTCCAGACGGGGATGGAAAATTTTTTCACATATTAATTGCGCTATTCGGTCTCCAGATTTGACGTGGAAATCTTTGGTTGAATGGTTGAATAGTAATACAAAAAGTTCTCCTCTGTAGTCTTCATCAGTTACACCAGCTATATGAAAATAAAAAAAAATTTTAGTGTAAGATAATAAAAAAATATATATTTTTAATCTTTACCTCCTACATCGATGAAGTGATTATAAGCCAATCCAGATCTGGGAGCTATACGACCATAACAATTTTTAGGCAATTCAAACTTTAGACCTGTAGAAATTTTAACTCTTCCCATAGCTGGGACAGTTATGTCATTAAGACTCTTGATATCAAATCCTGCTGCTCTTGGACTACTTTTACTTGGTGTATAAGCATGAGGAACAATCTTGAGAAAATTTTTAAACTGTGATCTTCTTGTTCATGAAGCATATTTGAAACTGTAAGACAATTAAGTCGAAAAGGACTAGATTAAGTGGCTAATATTTTTTAAATTTGATAACCCCAAGGCAGTGTATCAGTTGACAACACCTGGAAGAGCAAGTGTTTGTTATATATATATGTTAAAATGAGATGGGCCTAGCCTAGCCTAGTTTGGATTCGTTGAAATGTTTTTTTTGTTTGTAACTTGTTGGTTTTCTATAGGAGAAGATGAGAGAATAAAACACAAGTATGAGCACACACAGATATAAGAAAATATATTAATAAAATTTAAAATAGTACAAAATGTTACAAAAAATATTAAAATTTATATTGTTAAAATAATTCATTCAAGTCATCTGTTTCCATTTCGTTCGTTGGCTTCTCTCTCATTTCCTCGTTGTTCTTTACTGGTAATATACCTTGATGACATGTGTTTTGCACCATCCATTAATTTGAAAAACACCTGGAAAAGCAAGTGTTTGTTATATGCTATATATATATATATATATATATATATATATATATATATATATATATATATATATATATATATATATATGTTAAAATGAGATGGGCCTAGCGAGAGAGAGTAAAATAAAACACAAGTATAACCACATTAAGAAATATATTAATATTACGGAAATAAGTAAAGTAAAATTTTAAATGAGCTTAGCCTAACTGAGTTTGAATAAAACTCTTTGAAAATGTATACAATGGGTTGAGGTAAATAAAGTATGTGCAAAATAATTTTTTGTTTTATCCTACAAGAAGAACAAAACACTTTCAAAGTATTAATAAAATGAATTCAAAACTAGAGACAAGGTGTTCCTCTATCAAAACTTAATAAGAACAACCTGTATGAATGAGCTTAGCCCCGTCTGATAAAATCTTCTTTACAACTACTATATAACTATGAATTGTCTAAATTATTGACTTAAGAGATAATGAGAATTTCGTTTGATACAAAAAGTACAAAATGTCTTAAAAATAGGAGTAAAAATCACAAAATCCTAATAGTATATATATGTTAATTAATATATCTTGACAATAAATTTAAACAGTTTGTCGTAAAATTCAAGATATAAAAATACTGCTGTTGTTGCTAATTCAATTATAATAAGAGCTAAGTTTATAATAACAAATACCTTGTGAATGGAAAAATTTGTTGGTCTGATTTAATTAGCGCTATCTTTGATTTATTTTCAAAACAAATTGCAATAATAACAATATCTGGTGATTGAAAAATTTTTTTTCTTTAATGTATTAGCCAAAAACATTTATTTTTTTAAAACAGCTCAATAGACTTACAAATAGTTTCGATAATTGATCAATGAACTTTTTACTATTATTATTATGATTGCAATGAATACTACATTGTACACATTGGTTTGATGTCAACAACGATGATAATTCTTCATTGACACGTCTTAATACCATACGTACGTAGAAACATTCACATGTATCGGGTCCTTCTTGAACTCCAGGATGTGACCATACACATGATACGTAATGTGTTCCTAACTTGTTTGTTGTAACTTGTTTGCAATCGATATAAGGTGTTAAATATTCTCGATAAGATATTAATCGAATCCTTGATTCACAACATGCTAATTTCTTGACAAAACTATCAATTCTTTTACAAGTATTATGTACTATATTATCTTGATTGAATAAATTCATTATATTATATACTAACGTTCTTCTTCTTTGAGAAGAGTTATATATGTTGTCTTTAGTTAGTAATAGTAGTAGTCAGTATTTGATACACATAAAATCAAATAAACAATGAGTGAAGATCGTCAAAGACAACAACAACAACAACGAGACCAAGTATATTTAGTAACAAAAAGAAATGGAGTTTGGATTAATCGTGATGCTGTCGACTTAACACCTGGTAAATTGTTAAGTGGAGTCGGTTTATATCAAAATGGGGGATGTATAGCCTGTGGTGTTCGTGATAACGATCTGTTATATCGTTCAGTGGGTCAACAACAAAGAATCCATTCAAAATGTCATGATATCTGGAAGGCTGGTACACATGATCTTATAGATAAATATGTACAATCAATATTTCCACGACCCATTGGTGAACGAGAATACCAACAACGATTACAACAACAACAACGAGAACAAAGAGGCAACCCTTGATAATTCTTATTACATATACAGAATGTTTAGTTTTACGTGATATATATATATATATATATATATATATATATATATATATATATATATATATATATATATATATATATATACACACATATATATATATATATATATATATAATATATATATATATATATATATATATATATATATATATATATATATATATATATATATTTGTTCTAATAAATTCCTAATATCCTTAAATATTGGATGTTTTGTTTTTAAGTGGTATTTATGTAGATTTTTAATTTTGGTACATTCTAATAAAGTCATTATATTCTTACTACTTTTATATAGTTAATAAAGTCCTTATATCCTTAAATATTGGATGTTTTAAGTGGTATTTATCTATATTTTTAGTTTTTGGTATCTAATAAAGTCATTATATTCTTACTACGTTTATATAGTTAGTATTTGAATAAAATAGAGCTATTTATAGGTTTTTTTAGTCGTATTAAAACCTTTATAGAAAATTATTTCTTCTGTCTACCAATAATAAAACACACAGGTTTGACATAAAAATAATTTATTACTAAAAGCATCATCGATTTTTCTACAAATTATTCATTTTAACATTGGTTACAAATTTCTTAAATCTAAGTTTATTATTATTTGACTTCCCACGTAGACATTATGGGATGAATATTGAGAGCCATGTCAATAGTGCCATACAATTTGTTGTACTACATTGAACTTTAGCATTGTAGGTTAGATTATGATCTAAACAGGAAGATTTTGTCGGTTTAAATGTCGGCAGGTTCCATACATTCAAAGTATCTATATCAACCATCTTGAAATTGGGATTAGTAGGAGTAGTACTAGCAGCAATGTTGTCTTGAATAAATCGAAACACATGTTTTCCTTTTACATACAATACATCAATATTGTCCAGTACTCTATCCAAAATTTCTCCAACTTGATTGTAATTTACATAGCCGGAAGAATATCGTATACCATGTTCCTTTTCAGCTTTACGAACAGCTCTTTTATTGAGTCGAGATAAGCTGTTAAATGCAATTTTCGGTTTCAACACATAATGACTTGTCTGTAAACCATTTGATATCGTAATTTCTTTAGCATGGAATTCTTCCACATAAACCTCTTCATTAACATCATCATCAGCAACAAATAAAAAGTTAAATCCCTGAATATCGAGAACAGCCAACTTCATCGTGTCACAGTTACTCTTCAACTACTACAACATTTACAAAGCACACAACATATATCATCAGAATTTATTCAATTTTCCTTGTTTAACTGATTTGATCTCAATATTACCCTTATTTTGTTTTTCATAGTAGTTTGTATTATCAAATAGTTAGGTCTCTAGAGATTTTTAATGTTAAAATTTTACAGAAGAAGGGTTAATAAAAATTTTTTAACCAAGTTTTATATGAAAGAAATATTTATTTTCTTAAAAACATTTATACAAAATACATAAACTAAAAATCTAAACAACTATATATATAAATATTACAAAATCTTATATCCTAACTATTATTAAGGAATGATTAGATGAAAAATTGAATTCGTATTGATTTTAATACCATTCTATACAAAATATTTATAGGGGATTTAATCACGTACATAGTCATCATACTGAATTAGATTGGGATCAATTTAATTGTAACAATTTACCATTTGAAAGTATTACAAGTTTTCTACAAGGTGTAGTGAAAAACGAGCAAGTTTTTGTGAAAGGAAACCAAAAAAAAAAAAAAAAAATTGGTTAAGTGATTTAATATCTAATGATATTAATTTATTTCAATTAGGATGTAAAAGTTTGGGCAATTTAAACGCTAGAAATTATGCTATTTGTTGTAATAATCATGTTGAGTATATAGTACAAAATGTCTTTTGAATAGAGGTTGAATTTGAAATTTGTGTGTTAAATGTAGTTTTTAGTAAATTCTAATAATAATAAAACATGTTATTACTTAAACATATTGTTTATTTTATAACTGGATACAATTTAAAATACAAACACACAAGTACTAAATATTAGCTAATTACATATTAAAAAAATATTCTACAACTATTGTTTTTTCTATTTATTCCTCGATAAGATACCAAATAGTAGTACTCTCACACTTGTAACAATAATCCCGTAGTCTGAGTCGAGGTTGAAGTTGTCGAACAGCATTGTTACGTCTAATGATTAAATTTACTTGAGCTATATGTGGTTGAAATGGTATACTTTTCGATTTTTTTTCCAACAACCACTACATAAATAAGTAAAATTCATGTTGTTATTTCTATGAATATTTTCTAGGATACTGATGTCAAATTATTCCTCGAGTAGATACCACATAGTTATACGGGCACATTTGTAACAATAAACCCTTACTCGAGTTCGAGGTGGAAGAAGATGAGTTGGATATGGAACACTATGTTTTCCTCTCCAACAACTACTACATAAATAAGTAAAATTCCAAAGCATGTTTTTTCTTAAAAGTAGAACACAAAGTTGTTTCTATAAATGAGATCTCTATGATACTGATGACCGATACTTGTGTGTTTAACTATTAAATTTTAACTTTCACCTCCTCGCAGTTTTCTATTATTTTTTTTCTACATGTTGACAATCGAATAATATATTTGTCTTTCGTTTCCAAAAGTACTTCTTCTCGTTCTAAACAGTCTTTCAGATTTATGAAAATTTTCGTTTCATCTTTCACTTGTTGTTCTAAATCCTTTTGACATTTGGACAAATCGTTATCTAACTGATAGATTTCACGAGTCAGATCGGTCAAATTACGTTTAAAATTTGCTATTTCCTCCTTAAAATCGGCAATTACTACATATGCTACTTTGTTTTTTTCTTGACAAATTTGTAATGTTTCCGTTAGATTTGTTCTCAATAAATACAAATCCGATTCCAATTTGATATTTTTCCTTGAGCAGAGTAATATGTTTCGTATAATTTACCGACATTGTTAAATTCGCAGCCAGATTTGCATATTCTTGAATTTTTCCCATACAAATATCATTAACAGCTTGTTTCATTATCGTATAAATCCATATAATTGTCCAGTGATTTAATACATTCCTGATATAAGTTTAAACTGGTATTATAAAGTGAATGATAATCTTCTAATAAATATTCATAATTTTGATTAGAAGAATTATTGACGATGACATCATCATCGTAGTTGTTTGTACTTTGAACCAAAACAACAGCAGTTGTAAACAAATAGTTTAACAATAGATATGTAGAGAACATTTTTGGACAATGTTAGTTGAGTGAATGATGATGTTTCCTATTAAAATGAGCCAAAAATTTATTTAGCATCTGTTTTATAGAGATCGTTTTCCTTCCGAAAAGAATAATAAGAAGAACCTCTTGTTGCTTGAACCATATAAATAATAGTTTCAACAAAAATGGAAAAAGTAAATTTTAACTGTTTAAAATGTGGATGTCAAGTTAAAAGAACTATAAATAGTTACTATCGAGATCGAGTCAGAATACGCAAATATTGTACATATTGCTTAATTAATTATGTATATGGGAAAAATAGTCTAATTTCCATGATTCTATCAATTACGATGACGACGACTAATAGTGACATGTGACTACATTTATCACTAGTAGTAATAGTAGTAGTAGGGAGAGATAATAGAAAGTACTTGGAGAGAGCATTAACTAATATACACATCATATCATTTATTCATTCAAACAAAAAATGCCAGTTATTGTAAGAGTAAAATGTCCACAATGTAAAGGGGAAAGTGAAATACGAAATCAAAAATGTTTGTCATGTGTGGTAAAAGATCGAATCAAAGAGACAAAAGGAGCAAAACATGTGCCTGCTGAATTGCTTTCCTTTGGCAAAGAAAAACGAGGACTTGAAAGAGAGGAGAGAGAGAGAGCTGCTGCAAGACAAGGAAACAGATAAATTGAGTAGATTTATATAAAAACAAACATCAAGAATACAATCATATTATTAGTATCTCTGCTTACTATTGACACACATATAAAATTAATGGCTTGTATAAGAGCTTGGTGGAATGAAATATTCAATTTTCCCGATTTACCATCAAAATTTATCATTTATTTTCAAGATTTTGTCAATTGGAATATCATATCACGAAAACAACATTTAGACGAAGATCTAATACGAACTTGTATCAATAAAGTCAATTGGCAACTCATCTCCCAATATCAGCAATTAAACGAACGATTTATGACGGAATTTGCCGGAATGTTGGATTGGAATGCAATTAGTATCCATCAAAACTTGACTGAAGATTTTATCCGTCGACATAGAGAACAAGTTAATTGGACATTTATTCAAAAATTTCAACGAGGAATCAGTCCTGCCTTTTTACTTGAAATGAAACCCTACATTGATCAACAAGAACAGTTCAATTGTTGTTAAATCAATATAATTTTAAGTGGTACTTGTGTGTATTAATTTTCTATATATTTTTTAACAAAAAAAGTTATCAACAGTACAATTTTTTGTTATTTTTTAACTACATACTGCTAATACACTTTAATTTTATTATTGCATACAAGCACGCGTTTACGATAAAAACCATTTATATTGTACATTCAATGCATTTTCATCTTATTTGTTTTGCTGAACTCTCTCGCTCATACATTTTTTTTAGGAATTTTGTTGTTATAAAAGATTGAATTGGTAAATACAAACATCAGTTATCAGCTTTCCTCTCACAATATAATAGTTTTTTTATTTTTGTTTGGCATTGTACTTAATTGATCAGGTGAGTTTAACGGGAAAAATTTTTTATACAAACCACATCATATCTAATTCGACTGGTTGTTTGCAGTATGTTATCATCAGCATCTTTAAACGAATCTACTATGCCTACAACAAGTAAATCATCTAATCTATTGATTGATATGGATGCAACAGAACAAACTCCTACTACTACTATATATATAAAAACAAGGAAAAATTTCCACTTTGTAAAAATATATTTTTGGATGGTCTTACATATATGGGACTAATCAATTTTCTCAAGAGATATTCAAATGTACACCTTTATAATTCTGTTAAACAACAAAATAGTAGTGAATCATTAAAGTCTTTTAGGCAAAACCTGTACACGTTAACAATTATGAATAAAATGCAACAACAAAAAGAAACAGAGAAATCTCTATTTGAACGTTCACCACTATCTCAATTGTATTTTTCTTTAATATTTGACTCGTTGGAAAATTTTGATGAAAAGAATGTCATCGCTAATATAAAGGAAATTCCCACAGAAATATTTGAACAATTTCCATCGGTAATAATTATCCCTAATAAGTCAAATATTAAGGACATTGTTTGGAAAATTACGCAAAAAACAAGAGAATGAAATAGATTTAAGTTCAGCCATAAAATATGTAAACGCTCAAATTAATTTTTTTTACCTTATTGTCAAAATACAACTTTTTCAACGAATATGTATTTTTACCCCCTTACCCCAAAATGTATAATAAAGCTTATTTTTCCGACTTGTATGTACGTATAGAAAGGGCAATTCAAATACTCGATGACAACGACGATGATGATGACTGTAATTCGAAAACAGCAAATATAATTATTCCTGGGAATAATTCTTGTTGGAAAGCCTATAAATCAGATGCAGGTTTCGATCTTTGTATTAAACAGGATACATTTTGTCCCGCAGGGAAAGCCACAAAGATTGAACTGATTGAAAGGGTAAATATTCCTATAGGATTCTATGGACAAATTGTTGCAAGATCCTCTACGAATGCTATAGGAACTATACGGACAGGTATCGTAGATGCAACCTATAATGGACCTATGATTATTTATTTTATCTCGGATGAAAATATTTTATTGGAAAAGTATCGAAAAATTGCGCAATTAGTTATATGTCCTTTGGTAAATGCTTCAATTGAAAGAAATATTACAAGTCTGAAGAGTAGTTTTATCAGAAAATCAAACAATTTTGGTTCTTCGGGAAAATATAAAATTCCCGTTATCCAATTCTTTCGACAATATTGTGCACAACCTCAAACAGATGTTGAAATTGCCGATTATAATCGATGCACTAGAAATTTAATCTATTCCGATTCTTCCGATTCTGAATAAATTTATTTTATTTACCTATATGTTTGTTGTTGTACCTCTAAGAATCTTTTTTATTTTTACCTATTGTAGTACAAACTTTCTCACACTAGATTAGTTTTAAGATTTATCTATTATTAGTATATATTCATAAGTTTAACCTAGTAATAATTTGAATATAAAATAAAACAATGTTTATAAGATTTTTTGGATTTATTACAAGTCTGAAGAGTAGTTTTTATCAGAAATCAAACAATTTTGGTTCTTCGGGAAAATATAAAATTCAACAATGTTTATAAGATTTTTGGATTTATTTAAGACTACATCATTTCCATACAAAAAAACCTTTTTCACGGGAGACCTCGAAATTTCATCCCATACTTCTTGTGTCGGTTCCAACTTTAATTGTATATGAATACTCTTCAGATTCAAATATTAAAAAGATCATACTTTGCTTTCAAAACTAACTAGAACGAATCTTTACACAACAAAATTGACTCGTCATAAGACTTGTATTTATATATTAAATAAAGTAAATAATCTCTATTAATCATCTGATATGCAGTTTATTTTTTAGGAATATATGCTAATTACACATGTTTATCAGTATAAATGCAACATAACAATTTAATTTTGGAAAATTACCAATTATCCAATAAACTCATATATTTGAAGTAACTAATTTAAAAATAACAAATTTTTTATAAAATATCCTGGGGAAACTATTTCTAAAGGGTCTAAGAAGTAGGAAATACATACATCAATATATTAATATATACGTATGTTTTATTAGTTTTATTAACACTTTTGGAAATGTTTCGTTCTTCTTGTAGGATAAAACAAAAAAAACGACTAAAAATAGCTCATTTAAAATTTTACTTTACTTATTTCGTAATATTAATATATTTCTTAACATTGATTAACATATATATATAGACTATTTATTATTGTTTTATAGATATTTTATACTTTTAAATATTTAAGTAAGTCAATAATTTAGACAATTCATAGTTATTCAAATTTTCTCCTTTTTAAGGCATATATAGTAGTAGTCACCAAGATTTGATCAGACAGGGCTAAGCTCATTCATACATGTTATTATTGTAATATTAAGTTTTGATGGTCCAGCCCCTGCATCGCTGAGGGACCTACATATTCTTCCCAATAATACTATTATAGACCTCTTAGATATAGGTTGTCATAATTTAAAACTCTATAAAAAGTAAACAACAACAACAACTAAGAGAGAAAACTATCATTAAAAATGCCAGTTATTGTACGAATAAAATGTCCCAAATGTAAAGGAGAAACAGATCTGTATAATGAAAGATGTTTGGCATGTGATGCTAAAAAGGTTTTCAAATTAATGGATGGTGCAAAACACATGCCATCAAGGTATATTACCAGTAAAGAACAACGAGGAAATGAGAGAGAAGCCAACGAACGAAATGGAAACAGATGACTTGAATGAATTATTTTAACAATATAAATTTTAATATTTTGCAACATTTTGTACTATTTTAAATTTTATTAATATATTTTCTTATATCTGTGTGTGCTCATACTTGTGTTTTATTCTCTCATCTTCTCCTATAGAAAACCAACAAGTTACAAACAAAAAAAAACATTTCAACGAATCCAAACTAGGCTAGGCCCATCTCATTTCAACATATATATATATATATATGTATATATATTACTATTATTACAATCCAACAAGGCCAAATTAAACTAATTTAGGCTCATTTCATACATAATATCCACTCTACAGCAGGAACTTGAAAAAATTTTACTTTTACATTTAACGTTACGACAACGAAATACGGTAAAAGTTAGGTTCATTTATTTCACTATGATTACAGGCCAACGAGTTCAAACTATTTCCTCCAAACTCGTTGTTTTAAACTAATTTTAGCTCATTTCATAATTATTTTACTATTTTTGCCAAATATAACCAATTTTACAACACTTCAATGCACTTTACTCAACTTCTTATCAGCTATCTTTGACCTTTCTTATCATATGGTGACCTATCGAGGCACATGTTTACTGTGTTTTCAATTCAAGGAAACTAGCATAAATCACACATTTTTGTTTACATTTTACCTTATCTTACACATTTTTTTACCGACTTTTAGGCACCAAACAACTAAATACGAAACATTTTTACCGACTTTACGGCGCCATACAACGAAATAGGGGAACATTTACCAATTTTAACACCTAAAATACATCCAAATAACACCTTTTTGACCACCTTTTAACACCCAAATATTACCTCATGATCCACTTTTACCCCTTATTACCCAAGTTTTAACGAAGCCCTGCTAATCGGCTGTATTGCCAAACACCCCTATACTGTTACCGTAAACTCATTTACCGTTACGATAAACACGATCCCCCAAACCACCCCAATCTCTTGCCAAAAGGACACTGTTTCAACAACCACTGGACCTCTTCTTGCGTCATCATCATCATCATTGACCACCTCAGCTCACCTTACTTCTTCTTCTTCTTCGCAACGTAATCCAGGTAACAACCTACATAGGTAACCATTAAGGCCCCTCAGGTCAACAACCACTGACCAATTGCCGCGCTATTACGTCACTTCTTCACCAATAACGCCTTTATGACCTACTACCCTTAAACACGATAAGGACCTTTTGACCACCCTCTAGTGCCCTTTTGACCACTTTTTCAACAACCACTGGTCATTCACCACCACTTCTTGCATTTTCACCCTCAAACTAATGCCTCCACCCCCAATCTTTGGTGCGATCGATGGACACTGGCCATCCTCAGTCGCAGTTTCTTTTATGCGGACCGTAAACACCTTTTACAACAACTTCCAGCACTTTTTGCCCCATTTGCACCATTTTTGTTGGATTCTTCACCAAAAATTTTGCTTTTCCACCCGCAAAACCGACAAATTTTTAGGGAAAAAGTTTTAGGGAAATTTATACCTGGCAAAAATCCGTTTTTTTTTTTTTTCCCTAAAATCTAGGGAATTCTCGGTCGCAGTTCATGGGTTACTACACTACTTATATATATATATATATATATATATATATATATATATATATATATATATATATATATATATATATATGTCATATATATATATATATATATATATATATATATATATATATATATATATATATATGTCATATATATATATATATATGTCATATATATATATATATATATATATATATATATATATATATATATATATATATATATATATATATATATATATATATATATATATATATATATATATATATATATATATATATATATATATATATATATATATATATATATATATATATATATATATATATATATATATATATATATATATATATATATATATATATATATATATATATATATATATATATATATATATATATATATATATATATATATATATATATATATATATATATATATATATATATATATATATATATATATATATATATATATATATATATATATATATATATATATATATATATATATATATATATATATATATATGTATATATATATATATATATATATATATATATATATATATGTATATATATATATATATATATATATATATATATATATATATATTATATATATATATATATATATATATATATATATATATATATATATATATATAAACGAGGGTTGTGTAAGAAATAAGGCTCCCAACGCTGTAAACTCGCCGCGCGAGATGCTAGGCGAAATCCGGCAACACCGCCAGGTGCGAAGTTCGTGCGGTAATCCGATTTTTGCACGCTAAAAAGTTACCACCGGTTGATATTCATAGGCAGTTGTGTGAAGTTTATGGGGAAGCTTGTATCGGCGTTCAACACGTCCGCAAATGGTGTAGAGAGTTCTCCGAAGGACGCCCAGACATCCACGATGAGCAAAGAAGCGGAAGGCCATCGATCTCCGACGAAGTTGTGTCGAAGATTGAGCGAACTCTGCTCGAGGATAGGAGGATAACGATTCGGGAACTGGCTGCCCGGGTTCCTGAGGTTTGTGAAAAAACAATCCACACGATTTTGACTGAAAGGTTACGTTATCACAAGGTGTGTGCGCGGTGGGTCCCGCACATGCTTTCAGAAACCCACAAAGCCGATCGCGTCAAGTATGCCCAGGAGTTTCTTCGAGAATGCGCCGAGAATACCGAAGATTTCTTAGACTCCATTGTTACCGCATATATGTTATATACATATTTATATATATATATATATATATATATATATATATATATATATATATATATATATATATATATATATATAATTGGCAACACAAATGTGCATGATAAAGAGCGGAGTGGCAGGCCCGTATCCAGACCGATGTAATCGTTCAATAAGTCGACCAAAAACTGCGATCTGATCGACAATTGCACTTGAAATAGTGGCTTGGTGGACAACGGTTTAAAGACGAGAAACTCAAGACCGCGGATGTCAACTGGTTCAATTCCCAGAAGGAGACCTTCTATACAGAGAAATTAAAGAAGTTGGTGCAGCGTTACGAAAAGTGCTTAGAAGTAAACGTCCGTTATGTGGAAAAGTGAAGTAGGTTTGCAGGAAACTAAAACCGTCAATAAAAACTTTTTTTAACGAACACATTTTTTTATGATCAAACGTCGCTAACTTTTCGAATATGCCTCGTACTTCCTTCAGTTTCGATACACGGTGAATAAATGAGCTAAATGAGTTTGCTATATAGAGTTTTGGGATACTGTTGATGGTCGTGATAACTACCGTTTGAACATTTTAAATAGTTTCAAATTACTTTCCTTTCTTATGCCAAGGAAGCGAGAAGAAGAAAAAGAAGCCACAGACTGTTAAATGCCGTTAATATGGCGGGGGATGGAATACAGAGTCTTGGATTTTGCTCAGAGATTAATGAGAATTTGGAAGAAATTTAAAGTACATCAAAATATAACGGATATTAGAAGCATTAAAAATATATACAAAAAAAAAATTTAAACATCCCCAATCTCACATTTCCTGTAATGAAATTACGCCATTTTTAAATGATAACTTTCCTCAGCTCAGTTTTAGGATGGTCCGACTTACAAATATTTTGTCACTTGTAAATATGGAATTATTGATCAAAGAAGTTTTATCTCTTTCATTCCTTTCGCTGAAGCGACACTGGCAACTGTAAGTTTCTGTCTTACTTCAAGTTTCATTGGTGTCTCAAGCCGCCTTCACACGATCAAGTAAGTTGGTCCAACCAATCTGTCATGCAAATTGGTTAAATAAGTATGACGGTACAAGTTGAGCCTACACGTTGAATTAAAATGGGCAAACGCACAAACTTCTCATCGGTATAATCCGCTTGCTAGTGAAGTGAGGACTACGCCGGATATTGTGATTTATTGTTATATTATTATTTGTTGTTTTTATTGCATTTCCATGATGGATATAAACCACTCATCATATTTGTATGGACTGTTACTGAAAGAGAAGAAGGTTAAAAGGAAATAAAACAGATGTAAGTGGAGCAAAGAGTGATTATTTAAAAGAGCACATGATTGCCACTAAAGTCGTATTCATAAGGGGGAGTAATGGCCGATTGGACGTAAATTCTGTGGAACACCTGAATAATACTCTTATTAAAGCAACAAAGGATGCAATCGATAACCATTTTCCAAAACAACCCAAAAACTTGGAAAAACTAAGTGAACCGACAAAGAAATTATTAAAGCGAAGAGAAATTGCAAGCGGCAATACACAAGATTCTAGAGCTCTCAACAAAGCTGTATCAACATCAATAAGAAGAGATATTAGAAAGTTTAACACCGAACAAGTAACAAAAGTAATCGAGGAGAATAAAAGTCTAAAAGTTTTGAGATCCAAATTATCTACGGAAACAAAAATTATACAAAAACTAAAGAACGAAGATGGGTGAATGATAACGGATAGGAAAGAGATTATGAATATTGTTGAAGGTTTTTGTAAACAGCTTTATAAAAACACTAATAACGACTCACCGTATGAGATTCCATATATTGAAAATCAAGGTTCAGAAGATATTCCCGAAATAACAGAAGATGGGATCATACAAGTCTTGACTGAGATGAAAAATAATAAGTCTCCTGGTGAGGATGGTATTGTGGTTGACGCCATAAAGCTGCTGAACCTACTGTCATCAGGGTCCTCACAATACCGTTTAACCTATCTCTTACTAAGTCTATAACACCAACGCAATGGAACAACGCTACTATCATTCTCCTATATAAAAAAGGCGATTCAAGAGATCTATCAAACTACCGTCCTATAAGCATCCTCTCCCATGTCTATAAGATGTTCACAAAAATATTGACAAAACGTTTGACTTCAAAGCTAGACTTCTACCAAACACCCGATCAAGTTGGATTCCGAGCAGGCTGTGATGTCAATGATCACCTTCTGACTGTTAAGTTAATTGTGGAAAAGTGTGTCAAAATATAACAGGCATTTAATATTAATCTTCGTGGATTATGGCCTTCGATCAGGGATGTTTTGTAAGGCTCTTGCTGAATGCCGTATAGATTCAAGGTACATCGAAATCCTAAGACATATCTACTATCAGACAACATCAACATTTAAATTATATAAGGAAACAAACAAATTCCAAAAGAGATGTGCGTCCGGGTGACACTATTTCCCCAAAGTTGTTTATCACTCTTCTAGAACACATGTTTAAAAATCTGAATTGGAGCAACATGGGCATAAATATAGAATACAGAAATGCTGAATAACTTTAGATTCGCCGATGACATAGTCCTGTTAACAGACTGTGCAGATCATGCAAATGTCATGCTTAACACCCTAAAAGAACAGTCCCATAAAATTGGCCTAAAGATAAATTTTTTGAAGACCCAGTTTATCACAAATCTAAATTTTACCACTATCAATAAACGGGGTAAACATCGAGCAAGTCATAGCATATAATTATGTGAGACATGAAATTAAGTTGGGCAGAGATAATCAGACTCATGAACTACAACGGAGGGTCACTCTAGCTTGGACGGCATTTGGCAAACTACGAGAAACGCTGAAATCAGGCATACCTATTTGCCTTAAATGAAAGATCTTTAACCAATATGTGTTACCTGTGCTTACTTATGGAGCAGAAATACTCTAAAAGAAGACAATAAATAAGATAAGGGTAACTCAAGCGGCAATGGAGCGATCAATGTTGGGTTTATCTCTTCGAGATAGAGTAGAAATTAGGAACCGAACGAGAGTGGTAGCTGTAGTTGAGAAAGTTCTATCTTTAAAATGGAATTGGGCCGGTCATCTAGCCAGAATGCAAGATAACAGATGGACTAGGAATGTGTTGGAATAACGACCTAGACAAGAAGCGTGTAGGAGTAGATGAAGACCTCCCATCAGATCAACAGATGGTCTGAAAAGAGTAGCGGGAAACTGGATCCAAAAAGCCCAAAACCGGTTTAACTGGAAAAGATTAAGGGAGGCCTATGTCCAGCAGTGGACGCTAAGGGCTGATATATATTGCATTAATTTATTGAACGAATTGTGGTGTGAATCCCAAAATTGACATAACTGTATGAGGATGTACGAAAATACTTATTTATTATCGCTCTCACTTTTTTTGCCAAAAATAAAAAAAAACATGACATAGCGAGAACTACAAGTTGGTGAGTTTGGTGGTTTGAAGGCTGGATAACGTCCTACACGATGAAATTTACTTGTCAAGCCATCAGTCTTCCAACAACTTTTCTGATAAATCCAGAAAACCGACCAACTAGCCATCAAACCATCCAACTCACTAATTTCGCGCCTACACCATCAAACTTACTTGACCAACTGGCTTGACAAGCCAAATTGGACCAACTTACTTGATCGTGTGTAGGGGTCATAAGATTTGAGATCGAAATCTTACTTCATGTGAGAGTTACCGCACCAACAGACATAAAAAAGAAGAATTAAAACAATATATTTCATGATCTTGCAACCCTAAAACGTAAAGGAATGCCAAAATTTCTAAGGGTAATTTTGTTTTACAACTACAATACTTTGTTTAGTGGGAAAAGTAAAAAAAAGATATATATTCTTCATTATCCATCTTCTAGCATCGAGTGGGATAAAACCTATCAAGTTATATTTTCTTACTGATAGCTGCCAACCCAAAAAAATTTGAGGTCACCTACAGTCTGTCAAGTAAGATCGCGACCGCTCGCATTCTTGGTGTGCTAACAACGGCGCAATTAGCTTAGTAAATTGTCCAATCGCCTCATGCATCAATAATGACCTGACATCTTCCAGGCAAGCTGTCGACGAGATTTTCTGCATACTCTGCAAAAAGTCCAAGTTCTTAAGAGTCTTTCCTCTGAGCTTTCTCTTTACAAGGGACCAAACGTTTTCAATAGGGTTGGCGTCCGGCGATTGTGAGGGACACTCTAGTATCTTATCGTGGGCCCAAGCGGCACGCGACGTGATTTTCGCCCAGCAAAGGTTTTTCCAACGTGTTTCGAAATTTGACATTATGAGCACGAAGATGTCAAATAGAACAAATTCAAGCCGGATTTTCTTAAGAGGTTACATCTATCTAATAGGCAGGAAAAATAGGCTCTTTTTGGGATTTTTTTACACTTTACTATACAAGCAATAAAAAATCTGTTTTGAAGTTTAAATATACGCATACTAAAATGTACAAAATAGTTTTTTTATTTTATGGTATTAGACGAAATGACCGCGTACTAACACGCAGAACAGTGTACCGCGGCCGGCAGTAGCACAATTTTAATTCTACATCCAGAGCAAACAAACAATTTTTTTATTATTTACATTAGTTTTGCTAGAGAAGTGCACACGATTATTGAAGAATATAAATTTTTTTCAAAAAAATTGTCGAACTTTGAAAAAATAATTTCAATTTTGTCCTAAAAAATCGGCCTTTATTTATATATAAAAAAAATGATTGAATAATCCTAATAATCGTGTATACTTCCCTAGGAAATCGTATTAAAAAACTATAGTTAAAAGCTCAAGTTAATCGGATGTAAATTGTTGAAGTTACTCTGCCGGCCGATTTGAAAAATGTAGTTTCGAGAACGCGTTTGAAATTACAAAATGTTTTTTCCGTGAAATTTTAAAAATTCTGGGTTGCCAATTTTTTTTACCTTTATTCCCAGGACCATAAATCAGCCCTTCCAAGTCCAAATTTTGGTTTTGCATTATGCATCTCGAGTCCAGTTGCCTGGATGGTACTGTATAGCGTAAACAGAATGTGTGGAATAAAATAGGCATGGCAGTTAACGTAATGATGCCAATTATACTTAATTTAAGAAAGTATGTGCCGTTAGTGATATATTAAATGGACCGACTAAGCCAAATCACTACAACAAGCTACGCGCAAAGTAAACGTCTTTTCGTGCGCTGCGATTTTTTTAATCTAAAATAAGGCTGTGATATGTTTTTTTAGGACTATAATACGTCATTTAAGCAAAAAAAAGTCGATTTTTCCAAAAATTTATTCATTTATTATATTTTCAGGGCTCTGTGGACACGTTCCGATTCACCCTTGGTCGGGACGCCGAATGTCCCGATTTTGGGTCAATCGGTAATTATAAAAAGTTCAAACTTCGTGCGTGTCGTTTTGTGACTGCGAATAGCGCAATAGAGGTATTACGTTGTCCTGTTTTGTTATATTTAAAAAAAGTTTATCGAAGTTAGTTACTAAATAGGTACTGCCAATTGTGCAGGGTAAGTCAACGATAGAGTAAAGTTCATTATCTCATTTGTTTCGGGAATGACAAAAAAATGTTAAATACAATAGGGTAAGTCCGGGATATACGCCCCAGCAGGATAAACGCCTCAGTACATTTATGTGAAATGTAAGGCGCGTAAACAAAAGAATGCCTTATAATACCAACGTGCCCCTCCCTCACTTCAATCTGCCACAAAGCGTTTGCGCGTGCGGTTGTGCGTAGGAGCGCTAATGGCAGTGAAGAGCCAAACAGTCGAGATTTTACTTTGTGGATGATTTTCGGCCCTCTATAACTTTGGAGTTAACATGTAAGTTTATTTTATTTTTACATCTGAATAAGGAGTAGGGTATGTAGATTATTATTAATTACATTTTTAGGATAAAATAAACGTATTTACCATTTTTTTTTTTCGAAGGCATCTATCTGTGAAAAGGGATATATGCCCCGATATGTTTTGGGGGTAGACGCCCCTAAGAGCATCTATCCCTCCTTCACTTTAATGCATGCTGGCTTTAAGGGCATCTATCTCTTGCCGTATTTAAGTGTATGTTATATGATTCAGATTGGAAATGCCCTGTAAATACAAGCGCAAAGCCGGCGTCCAACCGCGTGTCATTACTTGGACCGAGGACACATTAGCTGCAGCTATAGTAGAAATGCAAGATAAACGACTTAGCGTCAATGATATAGCAAAAAGACACGGAATACCATCTAGGACGTTACGTCACCGGTTTGCTACACAAAATAAGAAAATAATACCATTAGGTAGGTACCTACTTTTATGATTACACTTTCACATTTATAATAATATTGCTTCGGATTGAGAATACTTACCTACCTCGTATAATTATGGGCAGGTAGTATTTTTTTAAATTTTACCTAACTAATACCTACAATCTTTTAGGAAAACATCCAACTCTTGGATTTGAAAATGAACGTCGGCTGGTCACTCATATTCAGAAGCTAGAACGATCCGGGTTTCCTCCTGACAGAAAAACCGTTCGTGCCTTAGCTTATCAATTTGCAGAAAAGTTGAAAATAAAACATAATTTTTAACACAGAGAGAAAATTGGCTTGAACTGATTGGCTTCAGAGCTTTTTAGAAAGGAATCCTGTTTTATCTATTAGACAGGCCGAAGATCTCTCAGTCTCACGTGCATTGGCTCTAAGCATGGAAGAAATTAATGGCTTCTATGACTTACTGACAAAAGTTCTGGAAGAAAATGACCTTTTGGATAAACCAGATCGAATTTTTAACATGGACGAGACTGGTATTCAAATGAACAACAAAGTAGGTAAAGTTCCAGCTACTAAAGGAACGCGATCCGTTCACTCTATAACTTCCGAGTGAAAAAGGTGAAACATTGATAGTCGTAGCTTGCTGTAATACAGTGGGTAATTTTCTCCCTCCAGTTGTGATAATCAAAGTAGTTCATAAAAAAGATGAATTTATGGACGGTCTACCTCCTGGTTCAAAAGTCTTTATGAATAAAAAAACTGCCTATATAAACGCAGAATTATTTATGAAATGGCTGAGGGAGAATTTTATCCCAATGAAACCTCAGGGAAAAGTTTTACTCATTTTGGATGGCCACAGCTCACATTCTTCTGCCGTTGATATGGTAGAAATAGCAAAGGATAATGACATTATCCTTTTTTGCTTACCCAGCCATACAACTTCCGCACTCCAACCTCTAGACAGAGCGGTGTTTAAGCCATTCAAAACCTTCTTTACTGCTGAAACTAATCTCCATATGCGAACAAACCCACAGAAAACAATCAACCGTCAACAGTCCGGAAAACTGATTGGAAGAGCATGGATTAGAGCGACAACTCCCGCCAACGCTATAGTAGGGTTTAGAGGCAGTGGAATATATCCACTTAATTATAACGCTATACCAGAAAGTGAATTTTTGACAGAAAACAATGCAGATATAACAAATAAAAATCAAGCTGAAATTCCGAGCACCTCAAATACGACACCAGATATCCATGACTGTGACCCTCCGAGTACCATTGATGATTATAATCTTGGAATGGAAAGACAGTCAGGAACGAGTCTACAGAGACCACAAATTGATTTAATAGAACTAGTTGAGGTGGCAGGTGATTGTTGTTACAGACAACACGGCAGTCACAGCAAATTTGGCAGATGAAAACAATCCGGAACCTACAGATAATTTGGTTGATGCAGACAATCCGGCAGTTACAAATAATACAGTAGATGCAGACAATCCGTCAGTTATTGGTGATATTGCTACTTCTACAGAAAAAGAAACTCCATTGAAATTGCTTTATGAATCATTACCAATTCCTACGCTTCCGACGCCCTTTTCAAAAAGGGGTAAACAAGGTGCTGCAGTACTGAATTCCGATTCTAAAATAACGGAGAAAAAATAGGGAAAGCTACAAAAGGCATACCAGTGAAAAGAAGCAAAAAAGATCAGCAAGAAGATAAAGAAAAAGTTGATTTGAAAAGAACCAAAGCTAAGACGCAAAAAAGAAATAATTCACATGATTATAAGTCAAGCGATACAGATATTACTGAGGATAGTATCGAAAGTGATAAAAATGAAAAAGAAAACAACAAAAAGAATAGCACTAAAAAAGAAAGAAAAGATAAAGACAAAATCAAAAGAAAACTGAGGAAGCGAACAGCTATGAAATTTTACAGTTCTAGTGGAGATGATAATAAAGAGAATGAGAACAGTAGTTTTGAAGTTTAAGAAATAAAAAAACAAAAGAGAAAGAAACAAAAACACGACAAAACTTATTCCAAAATCAAAGAAATATTCAAAAAGGCCAAGCATGGTTTAATATATAGTGTTAGGATGAAGTAGATGATAAGAATCTAGATGAGGATTATTGCGTGGAATGTCTTGACTCTTATAGTAACACCAAATCCCAAGTGGATCCGTTGTGTTATGTCCCAAAAGTGGCTCCACGAAACATGCACATTATATCGCAATTATTGCAACAAATGTGGGCGAATGAAGATTATTGCTGCCAAAATGGCTAAATAGTTTTGCAGTTTTTGATATGATTATATTTTTGTACCTAAAATAATTGATCTCTTTAGTATTTTAATTGAAATGCTTATTTTTGTCTATGTTAAGCAGTAACATCATCCCATGATAAAATAGTTTTGCAGTTTTTAAGATGATTATATTTTTTGTACCTAAAATAATTGATCTCTATAGTATTTTTAATTAAAATGTTTATTTTTGTCTATGTTTAGTAAACTAGTAACATCATCTTAAATAATTGAAAAAAATAGCTAAAAAGAATATATATATATATATATATATATATATATATATATATATATATATATATATATATATATATATATATATATATATATATATATGTGTATATTTAATAAATAATAATGTTGATTAAAACTTATATATTCAAAATGTTTGTTTTCTTGCAAAGGGCTCCAAAAAATTAGGTCTGGGGCACATATACGGCATACGAGGCATCAATCCCGTTATGCAGTTTTATTTTAAACTTAAAATATACGGTTTATTTATTGACTAGTCTACAAAAAGCAGTACGAGGTGATTAAATGAAGGACCGAAGTTAGTGCACATACGAAAATCATGTGCGTATTATTTGTATGTTAAGAGGTATGAGTAAGATACAAAAAGTTGGGCATATATCCCGGATTTACCCTAGTTTTAGGGAATGTTAAGGTGCATAGTTTAAAATTGTTTTTGGGTATACAGGGTACTTCAAAAAAGTGTGGCCGACATAACATATGTTTTTTTAAATGGAACATCCCATTTTTTAAATTATTTTTGAATTCTGCATAAAATTTTATAACTTTTTTATTAATAATGTTATATACCTAAACCTAGTAGTTTCTCTAATATTTCAATTTTTTTTTTTAAAATACTAGTTTTTAGTTTTGAAAAAAATTGCCAGTAGCGCCATTGTTTCTGAAGGTGGGGTATTCATAGTTCATACGAGCGTTCTATAGAAATGAAAAAAAAAAAAGATATATGTATAGACTAAGTTGGGAATGTGGAATCTTTGGCACAATGATACTACTCAGTATATATCACCACTACACCAAACACTTTATTTTTGCACTCGACGCGCGTTTCGCTAACCATGTTAGCTTCATCAGGAGCGATGATTGACTGTCAGTCAATCATCGCTCCTGATGAAGCTAACATGGTTAGCGAAACGCGCGTCGAGTGCAAAAATAAAGTGTTTGGTGTAGTGGTGATATATACTGAGTAGTATATGTATAGACATTTGAGTTATATGCTACAGGGTGTTCAAAATAAATTTACACATTTCGACTATTTTAAATTGAAAAATCTTTTTATTTACTTAATAGACATGTCAAAATTTGACAATGCCTACATTTTTGTTTTGTCTTGGCAACTATGATGTTATAGCGTAAGTGTATTAAAAACAAGGGTAAAAATTGAAAAATTCAAAATAAATCGAAAACTATTAGAAATAGGTATATGACCTACTTCATAAAAGTTGGAGGCTTTTGTAAAATCTATCAGAAAAAATAATAATATACAGGGTGTGCCATTTAAAAAAATTTGAGACTTTTCAATTTAAAATAGTCGAAATGCATAAATTTATTTTGAACACCTCAGCATCTAACTCAAATTTCTTTACATATATCTTTTTTTTTAATCTCTATAGAACACTCTCTACCAATAATGAGTATTCCACCTTCAGAAACAATGGCGCTAATGGCAATTTTTTACGAAACTGAGAACTAGTATTTTCTTAAAAAAAAAAAAAAATGAAATATTCAGAAAAACTACAAAGTTTAAGTATATAATATTATTAATAAAAAAGTAATAAAATTTGACGCAGAATTTAAAAATAAATTGGAAAATAGGATACTCCACTTAAAAAAACTTTTTTGAAGTACCCTGTATACTCAAAAATAATTTTAGACTGTGCACCTTAACATTCCCTAAAACTATTGTATTTAACATTTTTTCGTCATTCCCGAAACAAATGAGATAATAAACTTTACTCTATCGTTGACTCATCCTGTACTACCCTACCATTATTTTCATAACTTAATGGTAAAAATAAACCTTAGTTTATAAAAATCTTGTTTGCTTTAGTTGTCCCGATTGAACAACTAAAATCCCGATTTTTTAACCTTCCGCCCCGAAATTTGGCATACTCGACTTGGCTATTATTTATTTCATAAAAACCGATAAGCTGACGATGCTAAATCAAAGAAGGTGCTGAAGATAAGAAGTAGCTCTACATCATAAGCTGATCGGTAAGTGTTATTTTTTTTAACTGAATTAAAGCTCTACGTATGCAACTGAAGGATCGAATCATTTAATTATTACAGATCGTTATAAACTAATAGTAATTAATAAAAAAGATGAACCCATTCTGCGATTACCCCTTTTATAATAAAATCTTTAGAATAAGATGCTGGACTCGCTTGACCACCTAACCTAGGTATCTCATGTGTCCCCCACCGGACCTTTCGCACCATCATGTGTATAATATGATCAGTGCACGGAGCGAGTTCTTCGACTAAACATACGCGAGATACAACTCTTATGTTTATGAATGGACTTGGAGATCACGGGATATTTTCTTCTCTTTTACGAGCGAATGAGAGACTTGTGTGATGCTTTTTGCTATACTTAGACCAGTGAAATTTAAACATATTAACTGATTATTTTATTCTATAGTGACATATTGATGTATCAAATTCATCTAGTGACTAAATAACTACAAATAACTATAGTTTTGCTAAAAAAAAGATCTCAATAGTTCTTAAGGGTTTGATCATCAAAAGTGTAAATAAAATGTTAACGCTTTAACTTTATTTCTTAAAGAAATAGACTGAATGAATAATTAATAAAATGTGCCAATTATGGTGATAAAAAACTAGCATGTTCAAATCCCGAATTATGTCATAATAATTATTATTTTTCTTGTTGGGACTATAAGAAAATTAGGTGAGTCCAAATCTTTCAACACTGTAAACAATGTGATGGTCACGTGGTTATAGTTTGTCATTACCCCCTCCACTATGGTGGATAGGCGGTGACAACTAACTGCATTGTCATTAGACCTACTGTTTGAGGAACATTTCTAAAATAGGTTGAGGGAAGTGAACTGGTTGAGTGCTAAACTATTACATTTACAAATATAGTTCTTTTTTTCTATTTTTAATTAAATATCAAAATTTTAAAGTAGTTTATTGTAATGAATATCAATACTGAACAGTTCTGATCAATATGATTGATGAATGTGCTAATTTTTACTATACCTGCGTCAGTAAAATTAAAGTTTTTGACACATCTTTTTCTTTTCTTTAAAATCTTTAAAAGCATTCATATCGTAATTAAAGCAACTATTGCTTTAATTAATAGTTTTAAAAATTTGATCACGAGTAATGTTATTATAAAAGTAATAATATCATTATATTCTAAAGAAGGGCAGAGTGGTGACAAATTATTGTGACAAGAACTAGTAACTTCAAATACCTAATTATTCCATAAGAATTTTCTTGTAGGGATTAAAAAAATTAGGCAAGTCCGAGTTTGCAAACAATATAATTATCAGGTGGTTGAAATTTGATAACATCCCCACCACAATAGTTGTTAGGTTATGCCAACCATTTGATCTTTTTACCAACTTCATAAAAAGGTGGAGCGAAATGGAATGATTTAACAACCATTCATTGCACTGCAAATATAGTTCTTTTCTTCAATTTCAACTAACCTTAAAATTTAAAAGTATTGAATTATTATGAATATATTTATTGAACAGTGTTGATTAATATTATTGACCTTCTCTGAAAATGTAATTACCTTGCCTAGGTCAATAAAAGTAAAATTTTTGTGAGGTGTAGTGAAGTCGTTTTCGTAGAAAATTGTGAATTTAACCAGGACTAAGCGCTGTGAAATATCAATACGTACACGTTTTGTATTTGGGACAATTAGTAATATACTCATATACAGTACATTACTGCTTTAAGTCTTTGGCCAATCACAGATAAAATAAATTTCATTGCTGACTGGTGACCAACGGATAGGTACTGAGACAAAATAATTTTGTTTTATTTTGTTTATAATTAAACAAATATTTAGGTAATCACTATTTATTTTGAACTTTTACTACATAGATGTCTCGTTTTTTATATATTCTTGGTAATTTTTATATTGAAGATGAATGTGTGACTAAATTTCATAGAATACTTCAGAAATCACGGTATGGAACACCAATTGCGTAAGTCCGACTTGCACTAGACCGTTTTTAGTTTATTTAAAGTAACATTCAACCTATTTCCTTAAAAATCGTTACAAAAAATTATAATGTGTTTTGAAAAAAAACTAGAGTTTTGCGAAATAGTTCGTCAGAATTTTAATGTAAATATAGTAATTACAAAAACAATAATATTGCTTAAAGATCTTGAATGAATATTTAATACAATACCAGGTAATTTATATTGACTAGTTAGTCGTGGCTGAAAATTCAGAATTATGCCACACAAGATTTCTATCTATAAAAGATCTCAATAGTTGTTAAGGATTTGATCATCAAAAGTGTAAATGGTAACGCTTTTAACGTTATTTATTAAAGAAAGAGATTAAATGAATAATTAATAAAATGTGCCAATGATGACGATAAAAAAGTAGCATATTAAAATTCCGAATTATGTCATAATAATTACTTATTATAAAAATAATAATATCTCAACATTATTTCTTGAAGAAACGCAGAACGGTGACCATTTATGGTGACAAGAACTAGTAACGTCAAATACCTTATTATTCCATCAGAATTTTCTTGTGGGGACTAAAAAAAATTAGTAGTTATCACGTGGTTGAAATTCGATAATACTCCCACCCAGTAGTTGTTAGCTGGTGCCAACCAAATGGAGTGTCATTAAACTTAGTACTCTAAGATTTGATATTCTTATCATCTTCATGAAAAGGTGGAGAGAAATAACCATTCATTGTCCTTCAAATACACTTCTTTTTTCAATTTGAACTAACCTTAAAATTCAGAAATATTTTATTCTTATGAATATCTTTATTGAACAGTGTTGATGAATATTATTGATCTTCTCTGAAAATGTGATTACCTTAGGTTAGGTAAAGTAAAATTCATGTCAGGTATTTTTTTTTATATTTATAGTAATAGACCAACAGCTACGAGAAAAAGTAGCGTGGGTAGTAGCAACTTGCCTCTTTGACAGGTTCATCTGGCACAGAAACTGTTCACCTTCCAGATTTTTTTGAGCCGTCGCTATTGGCCCATTATCCAATAAGTCCAATTCGAAAATACCTTTTTTGGCATGAACGGTAGCATCATAGGCGTGGTACAGTATCATTAGCCAGTTCAATAGGACTTGCGCTCAATGATTTGCAGAAGTCGATGTTGGCCTGGGGTCCCAGGGGTCTTTTTCCTTGAATCAAGGAAAAAGGGCTCCTCAGGCTCCCGGGCCAATTTGCGGAAGTCGATATTGGCCCGGAGGCCCGATGTGTCCTTTTTCTTGAATCAAGGAAAAAGGGCCCCTCAGGCTCCCGGGCCAACATCGACTTCTGCCAATCATTGAGCACAAGTCCTACTGAACTGACTAATGATACTGTACCACGCCTACGATGTTATCGTTCACACTAAAAATGGCATATTCGAATTGGGCCTTATTATGGAAGGTGAACAGTTCCTATGCCAGATCAACCTGTCAAACAGGCAAGTTGCTACTGCCCACGCCACTTTTTGCCCGTAGCTCTTGATCTACTCTCTTTACTTATTTCCTTAAAAATCGTTACAAAAATTACATAGTGTTTTAAAAAACTACGGTTTGGTAAATAGTTCTTCAGAATTTGAATGTAAATGTGATAATTATAAACATAATTTTATTGCTCAAAGATCTTCAATGAATACGTAATACATTGTGTCTAGGTAACTTATACTGACCAGTTATTCTTAGTTGAAAATTTCAAATTGAAAATTAGGCGAATACAAAGCTTTTTAGTTACACTTCACAACCTATTTGATAGGCAATGATAACCACCTGAATTGTTGTACTTGAGAATAACAATTTTCCTAATTTCTTAAAGAAAGATACTAAATTTATATTAATTACTGTAGAGTGGAACATGATTACAAATTCCGAAATTTGGGATAAATAATAATATTTTTCGGTTTGCGACTATGAAAGTAAGTTAATCCAAAGTTTTAAATTGTTCGCATTGTAGTTGTCAGGTGGTTGAAACTTGATGTTATTCCCACCACTTTACTTGGAAGGCATTAACAAGCAATTATATTGTCGTTTGAGCCAATTATTGAAAGAGCATTTGGTATTTTTACTATCCTCAAATCAAGCTTGAAGGAAGGGAAGTAGTTCACACTAATATCAAACTAAAATGACAAAAGAAAACTGGTCTAATTGGTCAAAAAATAAGTAAGTTCAATGTTTTGTGTGTATGTTAAATTTAATTGAAGCGTAAATTTTTTATGCCTACTTGAATCATACTTTTTAAAATAAAATTTATTATTATTATTATAATTATGGTATCTATAAGCCATTGCACGTAAAAAATGAACAATATTTGGAGAAGACTATAATCATAAATTTATAGTTTGAATTTATGATTTTTTTTGAATAGGAAGTTACCTTTTAAATCATAATAATAATAATTACTCATCAAAGGAGTAAATAAATTTAAAAAGGATCATGGAGGTAAATAAACAATAACATTGTGTTTTGTTTTACTAATAAATGCTTTTTGCTTTGGTTGAGTCAAGAATTGAAAACTTTTCTTTTCTTTTTAGTGTTCCATACAGAACACTTACAGGATCACTTCGATATCCGTCTGTCACACCCAATTTTCGACCAAACTATTTGACATAAAAAGTTGAAATGTGGTACAAATATAGGAATTGATGCCCCAATCAGAACCATCTAGTTTTAAAAGTTGAATTCTGACTTAAGGTGTTAGCTTGTAGGGAGAAGGTCATCGAGTAGGATGGCATATGAAAGCTTATGAAAATATGAGTTCCATAATATATATAATGTAATACTCGCGTAAACTTTTCATCGTATTATTAAAAAAATGGCCAGAAGAGGCCCTTTATATCGAAAAGTACTGATTAGAAAATTTTGAAAAAAGTCTTAAATATTCTCCATAAAGTGTAGATTAAGCGGAAATTACCATGAGTGCAAAAAATATATATATTTGGCTTGACAATATGGTGAAGGTTTTTTTCGTTATTAATTTAACCGGGACTGAGAGCTACAAAACATGAAGAAGAAAGAAAAAAAAAGGCATATTGAACCTTAAGATATATACATGGTAGGGACCTAATTAACTTAGCTTATATAAGGATGTTATTTCATTTTAAAAGAAATCACCGCACCTAACTAAAAACCGTGATTTGCTTAAGGGATCGAGCTTTGAGTGGAAATATCAAAATATTAATGTTTCAATATCTCTCAAAGATACTAAACGAGTAATTAACACAATATATCAATGTAATCTGTATTGACAAGAAACTCATGACTTGGAATTAAGAAAAATGAGTGCTTTCAAGCATTCAGTTGTAAATAATGTGTTTGTAGCTTGACAACAATTATTAGTCGGTGACAACCGGATAGTCATTTAGACATATTATATGGGAAGCAACATTTGGTATTAAGTTGGGAATGTGGAATCTTTGGCACAATGATACTACTCAGTATATATCACCACTACACCAAACCATTTATTTTTGCACTCGACGCGCGTTTCGCTAACCATGTTAGCTTTATCAGGAGTGATGATTGATCATCGCTCCTGATGAAGCTAACATGGTTAGCGAAACGCGCGTCGAGTGCAAAAATAAAGTGTTTGGTGTAGTGGTGATATATACTGAGTAGTAACATTTGGTATGTTGATTATACTCAACAAGACGTTAAGAGAAGTGAATTTGTAGTAACTACCTAATTTAATGGCTCATGCAGTTTTTTATGTCCAAATAAAAATGTGGATGTGATTTCTTCGAAATTTGTTCAGTTTTTCTCTTTTATGTAATTGTCTAAAAAAATCGTCCAAGTGCAAGAAGGACATGCGCAATTAGTATTAGTGTTAGTTACCGTGATTGCTGACATATTCTATGAAATTTAGTCAAACATTCATCTTCAATATAAGAATAACAAAGAACATATAAAAAGCGAAACATCCTTGTAGTAGAAGTTTGGCTACCTAAATACTTGTTTAATTATAAACAAATAAAATAAAAATTATTTTGTCTCGGTACCTATTCGTTGGTCACCAGTCACCACTGAAATTTATTTTATCTGAGTGGTGAAATGACTAAAGCAGTAATGAACAACTCTTAGTCTTGATTAAATTCACAACTTTCTAAGAAAAAAAATCTCCACCATATTGTCAAGCAAAACACGGAACACTTATAATATTACTTCGATGTCTGTCCGTCTGTCACACCCGATTTTCTCCGAAACTGTTTGACATAGAAAGTTGAAATTTGGCACAAATAAAGGAATTGATGGCCCCATCAGAGGGATGGCAAATGAAAGCTTGTAACAATACGAGTTCAAACATATATATCTTGTAAAACTTGCGCACACTTTTCTTTATATTATTTTAAAATAACTAGTCAAGTGCAAGTTGAACTTATGCAATTAGTGTTCCGTACGTTGATTGCTTTAAAATAAAAATTTTTGTAGCGGAGGAGTAAACTGATCAATGACTTCACAAAACACACCCGAAATGAGTTTTCAACAAAGTTTGTTTCCGATGTTTAATGAAAACTGATGACCTCGCAATTTGTGTTTTTTTATATACCAGATAAATTATTAAAGGTAATGCACTCATTATAATTTTGGTTCAATCTACACCCCATTGAGAATATTCCAGAATTTTTGAAAAATTTTTTGATAAGTACTTTTCCAGATAAGGGGGAGACCGCGATTTTTCGCGATTTTTTAAAAATAATACAAAGAAAAGTGTACGCAAGTATTACATTATATATATTCTTGAACTCGTGTTTTTACAGGCTTTCATTTGACACCCCACTCGATGATCTGGTAATAATTTTTTTTTTCAGTTTTAATTTTACCCCCCAAAAATAAACCCCTTAATTCAAAATTTAACTTTCAAAACTACATGGCTCTGATGAGGCCATCAATTCCTATATTAGTACCAGATTTCAACTTTCATGTCAAATAGTTTCGGAGAAAATCGGGTGTGACAGACGGACAGACAGACGGATAGACACCAAAGCGATCTTATAAGCGTTCCGTACGGAACACTAAAAATTGCCAAAAGTCGCTGTCCCCCTTATCTCGAAAAATACTGAAAAAAAAATATGAAAAAATTCTGGAATGTTCTCCACAAGGTGTAGATTGAACAAAAATTATTACCACTGCATTACCTTTGATAATATCTGATATATAAAAAAAAAATTCAAGGTCATAAGTTTTTAACAAAGATCGGAAACAAACTTTGTTGAAAACTCATTTAGGATAACAACATTTTTTATTTTAAAAGCCGTACGGAACACTAATTGCACAAGTCCGACTTGCACTTGGCCGGTTTTATTTTTATGTACCAGTTAAATTATCAAAGGGATAAATTTTTTTTAGTTTACACCTTATGGAGTATATTCCAGAATTTTTTCAAAATTTTTTGATTGGTTCTCTTAGAGATAGGGTGGTGGACAGCAATTTTCGGCATTTTTTTAAAAATAATATAACGGAAAATTTTCGCCAGTATTATTATTTGTATTATTATTTATTATTATTTATTATTATTTATTATTATTTATTATTATTTATTATTATTTATTATTATTTATTATTATTTATTATTATTTATTATTATTTATTATTATTTATTATTATTTATTATTATTTATTATTATTTATTATTATTTATTATTATTTATTATTATTTATTATTATTTATTATTATTTATTATTATTTATTATTATTTATTATTATTTATTATTATTTATTATTATTTTATTATTATTTATTATTATTTATTATTATTTATTATTATTTATTATTATTTATTATTATTTATTATTATTTATTATTATTTATTATTATTTATTATTATTTATTATTATTTATTATTATTTATTATTATTTATTATTATTTATTATTATTTATTATTATTTATTATAATTAAAGTATTATATGTGGTCTCTGTAAGGGTAGGTCTTAAAATGAATTTTAAAGAAACTAAATTTATCAGCCCTGAAGATATCAACATACAGATAGGAAATAACTCCATAGAACGCATCGACGAATATACCTACTTAACTCACGCTATTAAGATCGAAAATGAGAGCCAGTATGCAGAAATTACCAGGCGAATAAGGCTGGCATGGGCAGCTTTAGGGAAACTAGGACATACCTTAAAAAGTACTACAATACCCATAAACCTAAAAACTAAATTCCTGTGTTCTACCGGTCAGCATATATGGACCGGAAACGATGTGTCTCAGTAAAGCATTTGTTAAAAAGCTCACAGAGAATTATGGTCAGAAGCATGCTTGGCATCCACCTTAGGGATAGAATTCATAACGAGCAGATAGGGAAACGAACCAAAGTCATTGACATAACTCTCGAGGCGGTAAAGATGAAGTGGCGATGGGCAGCTCCTGTGGCTGGATGGTCCGGAGACCGCTGGGTCTATAGGATCACGGAAATGGCGACCCAGAGAAACAGAAAGAAGCATTGGACGTCCACAGAAACGATGGGTCAATGATATAAGAGTAGTAGCGGGCTAGCAGTGGTTAAAAGTGACAAAAGGCAGGGAAGCATGGAAGAGTTTAAAAGAGACCTACATCCAGGAGTGGACAAACTTAGGTTGACAAGGAGAAGAATTATTGATTTTTAAATTCCTGTTATCACATTTGACACCCCACTCTATGATCTTGCAAAAAAAAAGTCACTTCCGATTTCACCCCCCAAAACTAACCCCTTTAATTTAAATTTAACTTTCAAAACTGCCGGCTCTGATTGGGCCATCAATTCTTATATTTATGACAAATTTCAGCTTTCTACGTCAAATAGATTCGGACAAAATCGGGTGTGGCAGACAGGCGGACAGACAGACACTGAAGCGATCCTATAAGACCCAGTTCTTCCTGGCACCCTGGAGGGCGAACCCAAATTGCTTCTCCTTGAGTTGGTTCTCACTATTAAATCTATCCGTAAACTTAGTTAGGTTAGTTAGGCTACATGCAGCAACTAGGATACGCCTAGATTTCTAAAAGCCGCAGCCGCTACTGCAACTTATCCACTTATCACACCATTTATTAACAACAATAATTATTACAGTATTAAAATAATTATTCGCTAATTTTTTTCTTTTTATTGATATTAAACACCGTAAACCGTAAATAAATAAATTAGTAATTTGAATGAAAAAAAGCTATTAGTTAATTCATTGCACGTGAAATATAATAAATTTTGCAATGTCATTTAATTTTTACATAATATTCACAATAGAACATACATAGTAGTATATTGTTATTTATTATGATATGCATAAAATTACTAGGAATTCTTTTTAATAAAAAAAACACTTTTAAGAAGTTGCTATTATCATAAATAAGAAGAAAAAGTTGGCAAAGTATAGTGTACGTGTATTATTTAATTATTAATTAAATAATTAATATAAAATGAGTAGGTTTCGTCAAAGATCCTTGATATATTTAGTATGGTCATTTTCATAATTTAGAAGAATGAAATTTATATTTTCCTTCCTGCATTGTAATCGTCAAAAGTCACCTTTTACTTATTTTCACATTTTAGCGTCCCTAGATTACAGGAAATCATCACTTCAACCATGTAATCAATTGTCAGATATAAGCCTCCCCTAAGTACGTCGATCTTTTCGATCTTGGGACTTGTTTATCGAGTTGTATCCTATTAGTCTTTGTGGGCGTTCTTTTTCATTCCAGGGCCTCTAGTATGAGTCCATTGATTATCAGAGAGTCTAGTGATGTGGCCAGCCCAGCTCCACTTCAAACTGCTCACCCGAGGGGGTGAGTTGAGGAACTACATCAGTTATTTTGAGCCTTCTTCGAATTTCTTCGTTAGTCAGCCTATTCCACAATTAAACACCTAACATCCTCCTTTCCATCGCTTGTTGAGCTACTTGTAGGCGATTTAAAATTTCTGTATGTCAATACTGGCAATACGCATTGATCAAATCTATTCGCTTTTAGTGTGTTTAAAACATTGGAAAGGAAGGTGTTCCGCAGTTTGCCAAACGCTGAGCAAGCTAATGATATCCTCCTTGATAGGTTTGATCTCAAGTTTTTTTTGCATATTACTCTTTTTTATCCAAGATATATAGTATGTATGAATCCGTTCTTGTGATTTAAAAAGTACACCTTTAAGGTTTTTGCTTTTTTTCACGTTTTAACACCCCGAGAATACAAAAAATAAAATCACCTATTTCCGTCGATCTGTCGATCTGTATGTCCGTCGGTCACTTAACACAATAATCCTCCAACGAAATGAGATATTAATGTCAAATTTAGTATGCAAATAATTTTTATAGAAGTGATGAAGCGACATAGCTTTAGAGGAAGGAGGTAAAAGGAGTGGTTATTGATATATTTTTTATAATTTTAATAGCTGTAATATAATTACATTATATCCTGTTGTATCGTTCAAATAATAAACAAAAGTTATGGTGAGATAATGGGAGATAAGGAGAAATAATGGGAGATGAGCAGAGATAAGCCTAGATAATGGAAATTATGTAGAGATAATGGGAGATAAGGAGAAATAATGAGAGATAAGCAGAGATAAGTCTAAGTAATGGGAGTTATGGTGAGATAATGGGAGATAAGGAGAAATAATGGGAGATAAGGAAAAATATTGCGAGATAAGTCGAGATAAGCCTAGATAATGGGAGATAAGGTGAGATAATTGGGGATAAGTATAAATAATGGGAGATAAGGAGAAATAATGGGAAATAAGCAGAGATAAGTCTAGGTAATGGGAGTTATGGTGAGATAATGGGAGATAAGGAGAAATAATGGGAGATCAGGAAAAAAATGGGAGATAAGGAGAAATATTGCGAGATAAGTCGAGATAAACCTAGATAATGGGAGATAAGGTGAGATAATGGGAGATAAGGAGAAATAATGGGAGATAAGCAGAGATAAGCTTAGATAATGGAAATTATGTAGAGATAATGGGAGATAAGGAGAAATAATAGGAGATAAGGGGAAATAAGGGCAGATATTTTATTACGTTAGGTAACATAAGGAATGAGCAGTGGCGATAGTAGTGAATCAAGTCCACGCGAGCGGAGCCGCGGGCACGGCTAGTATATATATATATATATATATATATATATATATATATATATATATATATATATATATATATATACATATATAAATATATATATATATATATATATATATATATATATATATATAATATATATATATATATATATATATATATATATATATTTCTATATATATATAGTACCAGTGATGCTGTCCGCATGGATTGCATGAATAATATCTAACATTAAGAGCTATATAAAACTTACACGCATTTCTGTCGGTCTCTTGGTACAATAACTCTCGAACACGTTGCGCTGGTGCTTCGCATCCGTATGAGGTTCAGCTTGTTACTCCGCGTACGACGCTTTTCAAGCAATCTTTTATATGGAAAACGTCATCCCTTTGGAATAATTTGCCCAGCGCTGTGTTTCCCACCGAGTACAATTTACAGCGATTCAAGAACAACGTGAATCGCTTTTTCCGCACTCGTGCCGCTCCTGGAGCGCTTTAGGGACTTCCCTGCAGCACGTGTGCTAGACCAATAAAAAAAAAAAAAAAAAAAAAAAAAAAAGAACGAAATAAGATATCAGTTTGAAATTTGGTACATATATTTTACCTGGGGGTTGAGGTTTGTAGTTTTGGAGTGATATCGTTTTCGAAGTGAAAGATGTGAGTGTCAATACATTTTGTATGGTTTTAATATTAATATGGTATTTTTTTCTGGTTTTTTTATTGCTATAATAAAGAAATAGAGAAGGATATAAAGAGTTAAAGGGGTAGGTGGTGAGATTAAAGAGGTTCATCGGACGTATCGTCAGTGTTGAGTTGAGTTAAAGTATCCGAAAATTATGTTATTCTGCATTACTTTCAATTTTAGCACAGAAAAGGATGAAAAGGCTGGGAGTTGTTAAATATTGTATACTTTCAATAGCATTATGATAATCTTTTCATTTTTTTGGTTGAAATGTTGGACACTTTTTAAGAATTAAGGGTTGAAGAGTTTGCCAAACGCTGACCAAGCTAATGAAATTTTCCTTTATAGGTCTACTCTCAAGTTTCCTTTGAATATTACTACTGGTTAGAGGAGTGACTTCAAATCATATCATAGATCTTTTTCAAAGTTCTCAGAGTCAACAAATCTAACCATTATATTATTTTTTAACTATTTAAATGTTGTCAGGGGACATAAGCAAAAAAGGAGAGTGAAAGGGTGGTTTCAATAGTATTAGGCAGTTTTTTCCTGGTTTTTGTTGGGATATTGCATAAAATTTGAGCATAACTATTTATAGTAATAACTGTAGGGTGAAATGAATGAAGCAGGTGGTTACAGACGTGATTGCGTTATAAACCATAATATATTTCAATATTCTGGTATATTATTTCTAGTTTTAACAAAAATACTATCTAGAAGGGATTTTAGATCTGATTACAAAGTAAACTGAAAGAATATTGAGTCAACTATAGAAAAAGAAACTGACTTACTTATGGTTTAGGTTGTATTTGTAAAAAAAAAAACACTTTCCGAGCTTTGTACTTTTCTTCGCGTTTTAGGGTTCCTAGATCATGAAAATTATAATTTCTTCGTCTATCTATCTGCCTGTTGGCACGATAACTTTTAAACGAAATAATAATATAATACTTGAAGTAGGGATGCAACTTATAGTTTTAAGGCAATATCAGTTTAAAGGACGAGGGAGAGAAGAGTGGGTGCCGCTTCGTGTATATGATGTTACATGTCCGTTTCGGGGTCTTGGAGTCGAGAAAACCAAAAATTGAGTTCCTTTTTCGTTAGTTTTAATCGTAAGTGGTAAAGGAGAGTGTTAGAGGTATTGCTCCGTCTTTGGAGGGACAGAGAATAGAAACATTGCTTTTTTTTCATTACTTTTCATTTAAGGTAGTTCACTCTTACTTCCACTTTCCTTAAGAATTTGATGAAATTGAAATATGATGTTAATCTAAATGTTTTTCATTCAATTAAAAAAAAAAATACCTATTGTGAAGCGAGATATTCATATTTAAAGTGCACATAATTAACATGCAATAGGTCAATGAAGTATAAAAAAAGGCATAGTTTCGTGTATATCTTAAGAGTTAGTCTTACGAACAAATGTTTTTTTTTAAAAAACTAATATTTAGCAAAAAAAAATAGAAAAATATTTTGTTTTATGGATTTGTTTGTTAAAAAGACATAAATATTTATAGTTGATATATTTTTTTAAAAGAATAACCGCATACTGAGGGACAGATATCACAGTTTGACAACGCTGTATATCGTCATACTTTACTCACCAACATTCAAACAGCATTTAAAGTGGTTAACTTTTAAGCAGAAATTCATTTGTAGGTTAAATAATTTATTGAATAAACACAATATATTTATCAACTTTATCTTTAATCATCAAATAAAAATATTAAATGTATTTGAATTTGTATCTCGATATTTATTATTTTTTCTTTAGTATTTAAAAGATTTATATTTAAACAAAAATATGTTTGTAGGTTCAATAATTTTTCCATAATATTTTAAATTAATATTATGCTTATTTATCAACATTGTGACATATCATTTGATAACAATATTAAATATATATTAAAAAAAAACGGTTTTATAAATTTTTTGAGTAAAATTAATAAATAATTAATGATACTAATGATAAATAAATAAAGTATTATAAACAATTTATAAAGTAATTAATTACTTTATTTAATACTGGAATATCTTTGGTTATACGTGGTTTCCCACTATCTTTTCGACTAGATAATAATTGCACTATTCCTGTAGAACCCCAATTTATTATTAGAACTTTTTAGATCTTCTAAAAGATCCAATTTAATCTTTTAATCATAAGATCTGAAATAACACTTTTTAAAGGCATTAAAGATGGCAATATTAGTTATATAACCCTTTAAATTTTTTCCTCACTCATCTAACTCGATCCGTCGACCTCTACACAGGTTAGGCTCTTTAGTTTTTAATTTTTTCGCGTACTTTTTATACGTTTATTGATCAGCTTTTCCTTTGCAAATTTGCCTTTAAGTAGCAGCTGATTATAATCAAAATGCATTTTTTATTTAATTATATTTTTTTATATTTCAAAACAGGAGTAATATGGTCTAAAGGGTAAACATGCACAACGTATAAGAATTATAACCTCTAAAATTCGGTATAGGCATTGGCAGCGTTGCCACATTTATTTTTATTAAAAGTGTAATTGTATTAGTGTGTGTCTGCATATAAAAGTTTCCATCTATTGAAGTCTCCGACAAAAATAAAATACTCTGCCATTGAGTATTTTAAACTTTTCGTATTTACTGTCGGACTATACTCTCGGCTCCGATTGTCACGAGTGAACTACCTTAAACAAAAATTGTAAGGGACCCTTCTTCCGCCCCACTCTTTTTCTAGGATTACTTTCTTATCTATGTTAAAAATATCGGCTGGTAGTGTTGGTATTAAGTTACTCTTTACCTTGAGAATGACAAACTCTTACTTTTACTTATTTTAAAATTAGTTAGTGTTTACAAGCAACTCATTTTACCGATTTTTATTTTGAAATTTCAAAAGCAAATTTGCTATTTCTTAACGGTCCAGATTGTAATGAATATACCAAAAAATAATAATAAAAGGAATAATTTTCTGCAAGCTTTACACGCCTTAAAAACATTTCACACGCTTAAAGATGCTGACCGAGATAACAAAGTTTTGTTTTTATTTTAATCCATTGTTTAACCATACACAGGTCGGTTGTTATAATCCATCATTGGAACACCAGATTTTTTTTAAGATTACTTTGTTACAGCAATCATTTATTGAGGTATTGTAAGTGTTCTTCAATTTTAATGGAATTGATTGATTTTCATGTAAAATTTTATCGACATGCTTTCGTTTTAATGACATAAGGATGAGAAAAGAGTGTGTTGATGATGGAACTTCTTTTTAATGCACTGTCAGATTTTACTTAAGTATGATATTCGTGAAAAAATTATATTTACTTCGCGAGACCATTTGTTGGGACTGCCCAGGAATTTTGGTTATTCGATATATCGACATTACCGAGAACTTTTAATTCATCACTCTATAGCCTTGATTTAGCTCCCTGTGACTTTTTTGTACTTAAACATCTGAAGAAAAATCTCAATGTCGTTTTTAGCGTTCCGTACGGAATACTTATAGGATCACTTGAGTGACCGTCTGTCACATCCCATTTTCTCTGAAATTATTTGACATATAAAGTTGAAATTTGGCACAAATATAGGAATTGATAGCCCAACCAGAGCTGTGTAGTTTTGAAAGTTAGATTTTGACTTAAGGGGTTAGCTTGTAGAGGGAAGTGAAAAAAAAGTTTTTTCTAAGGTCATCGAGTGTGTGAAAGCTTGTGAAAACAACGAGATCAAAAATATATATGACGTAATACTTGCGCACAGTTTTCTTTGTATTATTTTTTTAAAAATACCCAAAAGTCTGTGTCCCCCCATCCTATTTCGGAAAGTACTGACCAAAATATTTTGAAAAAGTTCTGGAATATTCTTCATGAACTGTAGGGTGAACGAAAATTGTTAGGGGTGCATTACATTTGATAATTTTTCAGGTATATAGGGGGTGAAATCGGAATTGAATAAAAAAATATTTACCAGGTCATCAAGTGGGGTGTCAAATATTTTTCATTGAGCGAAAATTGTTACGAGTTCATTAGGTTTGATAAGTTATCTAGTATAAAAAAAACTCTTTGACCGACAAAATGGTGAAGGTCAATATAACCGAGGTAAAGTGCTACGGCTTTAAGCATTTAGTGACTAACGAATAGGTGCCGAGATATAAAATAATTTTGTTTTATTGGTTTATAATTAAACAAATATTTAGGTAGTAAATATTTGTTTTTCCGCTTTTATTACTAGGTTCTGAATTAAGCCACATTGATTTGTTGGCTATTAAACATTATTGACTAAGAAGAAACGTGAAAATACATATACATATATCTTAAGAAGCCAGGGCCTAATTAACTTAGCCTAGTAAGGATTTTATTTTACTTTAAAAGCAAACACGGTACGGGACACTAATTGCGCAAGTACAACTTGCACTTTAGTGTTTTTTTAATATACAAAAAAAAATTTTTGATGGAACGAAATAACTCGTGACCTAAGTGTATATTGTTTTTCATAAGATATGGATTTCTTTATAGCAAGGTAGATAGAGCACAAGTATTTTGAAGCACAACAAATTCAGAAATCGTAACTCTCACCTTTGAATACTCGACTACAACTGTTAAGATCTCAGCAAATGCGAAGCTATTTCTTAAACTCGTCCATTGTAAGTAAATATTTTTTTTTTATTTTTTTTTTATTGTTCACCTCCCCGCCCTAGTAGAGTTTTTACCCTTTTTTCATATCCTAAATATATCGGAGAGGATGTCGTAATACACGTCAACGTTGTTCACAAGTATTTTGAGGCACAACAAATTCAGAAATCGTAACTCTCGCTTTTAAATACTTCAGTACAACTGTTAAGATCTCAGCAAATGCGAAGCTATTTCTTAAAGTCATCCGTTGTAGTCAGATATATTTTTTTTGAATGAGTAATATAAAGTGCAAAAAACACATGTGCCATTGGAAATTAACAAAAATAAAAATTCTAAGAAATTATCATAAAACTTATTGTCACTACATTAGATAGCTGAGATCATAAAAAAATATATTTCTAGTAATTTCTTTTTAAATTTTTACCAAATTTTGGACGGAGGTTTTCACGCATGGTGGAATGTAATACATTAAAATCCCTGGTTTCAATCCGTTACTCTTACAATGGATTTGCACGACGTTTCGCCAAAATCTCATCTGGCATTTTCAAGTACTTTTGCTGCTGCTGCTACTCGGTACTGTGATCTTGCTCTTACTACCGCTTGAAGCTATCTGAGAAACTGAAGTGCGGTCGCCGTCTTTTACAGGTCGGCGTCTACGCAGATTGTAGGTGGGGGAAATGGTAGTGTTCGTCCGGGCGTCGATGTTTGCGGGCTGGGAGCCTGTATCGGTGGTAATTACGGGTTCCGGCGCTATGCTGACTGTTGCCTTCTCGATGTTTTGGTTATTCCTTGATGTAGCTAGTAGACCCTTCCATGTAGTGGTGATATTAAGTGCATCATCCCGTTTATTTAGTTGTCCATTCTCTTCGATTTCCAAGGCTCCTCTGACGATGCGTGTTTAGATCCCTCAAACTGGATGTTGTGACCAGTATCATGATGGTGCTGAAAAAGAGCTGAAGTTGTTTGTTTTTGATACTTATTTTATGTTCTTGGATCCGGGTGGAGATTCTTCTGTTTGTTTGCCCTATGTACAATTTGTGGCAGTCTCCGCATGGGATGCTGTAAATTCCATGGTTTTCCAATTTTCTCTTGTCCTTGTGGTTACCCCTGATGTCTGCCAGAGTCTTTTGTGGTTTGTATGCTATGCCTATGTTGTGTTTCCTTAGGACTCTTCTAATCCTATCTGTAACGCCTTTCACATACGGTAATAGGTCTCTACTTTGGTTGAGGTCCCGTTCTTCCGTCCTTGTCTGTAGGTGGCGCTACCTTTCTAATGCTCCCCACATGGACCGATCTTTTATATCCGTTTTTGCTTAAGGGCCCTAGTGATTTGTGTAATTTCTTGTTGTCTCGTGTCTGGTTCGGTGAGTCGGTATGATCTCGATACGAGGATATTGGCAACCGACTCGATTTAAGATGGATGGTGGTGTGATCCAGCGTTTAAATATCTGTTGGTGTGGGTGGGCTTCCGAGTTATGAGCACATCAAGGAAAGGGAGGCTTTTTTCTCGTTCTACTTACAAAGTGTGTTATTATATATATATATATATATAATATATATATATATATATATATATATATATATATATATATATATTAATCTTGGTTATAGGTTCGTTTAATAACTGATTTGAGTTTTTT
>CM032449.1:143677628-143812185 GCA_019049505.1 Pachyrhynchus sulphureomaculatus | reverse complement strand
ATTGAACGCATACGAAAGTATGGAAATCATAAAATGTAAAAGTAGTTTAAATAAAGACAGAGGGCCTATTCCTTATAGTCCTCTCTACTGGTTACTTGACCGGAACTGATGGCCTTGCCTATATCATTAGTTCCGCTTGAGTAATTCAAGGGTTAGGCTAAGTATAAATAGGGTAGATTTGTAGTTTAGCTTTAGTCAATCATCGCTCCTGATGAAGCTAACATGGTTAGCGAAACGCGCGTCGAGTGCAAAAATAAAGTGTTTGGTGTAGTGGTGATATATACTGAGTAGTAAAATAAGTTTGATAACCTGAAGGATGTATGATTTAAAATGGACACCAGTAGATAAACGGAGAAGAGAACGACCACGCAAATCCTGGAATGAAGGTGTTACAAAATCAAGGACGAAAAAACACTTGGAAGAGGGTTGAAGAACATAAACTTAGCATCTGTAACAAACAAGCTAGCGAGAGACCACGAAATCGATTTTAATAATTGCAAATAAATAGTCTCCGTACAATACTACAAAATAAGAATCATCCGAGAAGTTCTTAGTCTCTTAGAAATTCGTAATAACATAAGATACCAATATCTCATCAACCAGCAGCTCACTGAACAACACCTAGACCGTTCATGTCAGCCCAGAGAAGGCAGCTCTGACCAATTAGCGCTGCAACCTCCAATCTCGAGAGCATGTAAGTAGTTTACACGACTTCCTAACTCTCAATTTACAGTCAAGTATCGATGACATGAAATCGGACTTTGGGAAAACGTCGGTGACTTTTCATTTAAAAGAGTTAGATTCTTGTTTTCAAGTAAAACCTGAGGTTTTGCTTGTGACCTATTTTGTTTTTGTATTGCATCTTTATTTGTGTGGTCTCCTCGTTTTGTTGAAGTATTTTTGTGGTATTGTTCATCTTCTCTTGGTTATTAGTAATAAAAGTTAAGTGAACTTGACATCAGGATGTTGGTTTCTGCTTATAATTGTGGTGAGTGTTGATAATAAATGGCCTGCAACTGCCTGTTGTTTTGCTGTAAACTATATGCTTTTGGTGTCCTTGAGCGGTCTTCTGCATAAGTACGTTGAGACATTCATGACGGCTCCTTCTATTTGTATGTATATTTGGTTGACATATAATGCATTTTTGAGGAATGCCTAGCTAATTTGTGGGAAAGCTTCATCTACTGGGATACTAGGACACAGAAACTTGACGTTGAAACTTACTATTATGTAGTTTTCCTTAAGATTCAAAGTATAAAAATGCTGGGTGAAGGGAAAATATACAGAACGTATTACTAAAGAAGTTAGAGTTATCTGATGCTGTGGCATTTAACCTGCTGTAAAATGTGAGTGGAGAACGTCAATGCTTAATGAGAAGAACATTGTCAACAATAAATTGTCATTATAATGATGCTATTGTGTTATCAACGTTTACCTTTTTAGGTACGTAAATTTTACCTTTACCTTAATTCTGTCTTGTTATAATATTTGTTTTAGCTTTAATGACATTGACATAAAATGGTTTCGACAATTTTCGTTTCCTCTTTGAATTCATTCTTATGTCTATTACACAGGTCTGTGATGAAAAAGTTTTTCGAATACCTTTAAATGAAACATATAGCTTTTAACCTGCTCATTTCAAATATAAGCTCCGTTTTACCCTATCACGGCATGATTTTTTTATTCGTATATACACCTAGATATTGTTTTTAAAATGAGTCTATTAAAATTATTGAATATTTTTATCAGTTTTAAAGCCGTAAATTCATGTTTATTTTGATAATAGAGTTTATTCTATGATCTATGATATCTCCACTACGCATAGTATATCCATCTCTCTTTAAGTCAAAATAGTTATTGCAGAACTTTTCAAGAAGTCTGTGTGTTCCATTAAGAGTGACAAGCGTACACGTGTAAGGTTGTGTTTTTTCTTATTCATAATTATGACCTCCGGGTCTTGCAAAAATAGTCCAGATGTATTTTCTAACATTTGTGAAGAATATACAAGAGTCAGACAAAAACAAAATATAACAGTTTGTGAAAAATGCATATTTTACTTACTTCGGAATTAGGTTAGGTCACCAAGATAAACAGCGGGTTCCACATTAAGTATGCCGGTTTCGTGTTGAAGTATTAAGAAAATGGATTTATGGCAAATAAAAATCATTGTCATTTGGTATTCCTATGTAGTGGCGCGAACAAAAAATCATAATTTTGTTTGAGCAATGTGACAGGATATAATTCTAAAAACCACACCAAAATCGTATATTCTGATGTTCCACCTATAAGAAAGCCAATTCCTCATGGGCCTGAATTACCCTAACCTGTTCCTACTAAGAATGAGAGCACCGATACGCCTTTTTTACAAGCGTCAGAAATCAGCGATCATACAAGTAGTGGCGAAACTTTCAAGCCCATGCATGCGCCCCGACCTTTAAAACGAAAAAAACTGAGTGACTTGATAAGGGATCTTGGATTTTCTAAAGATGCAGCGAAACTTGTCGATTCTCGTCTAAAGGAAAACATTTTGTTAGATCCTAATACAAAATTTTATTGGTCTCGAAGCAGGAAGAAGAATTCATATGGTATTTTAAGAAAGAGAAAAAGTTGTTTTCTTTTGTTGTGATATTGGAGGTTTAACAAGTAAATTTGACATCGAATATAAAGCACAAGAATGGCGACTTTTTATATATTCTTCAAAAATAAGTTTGAAGGCTGTTCTTTTGCACATTGGCAATAAATTTGCATTAATACCTACAGCATATTCAGTCTATCTTAAAGAAACTTAAGATAACTTAAAAAATATTTTGGAGAAAATAAAATACACGCTAATGGCTAATTTGTGGTGACTTAAAAAACATATGCATGCTTCTTGGTCAACAGCAAAGTTATACGAAATTCTCATGTTATATTTGTAAGCAGCAAATACTTTACATTGAGAAAAATCAGATTGGCCAATTAGAAAAAATTGGAAATTGGAGTAAAGAATGTCATTAATCTGAACTTGATAGATCCCGAGAAAATATTGTTTCCACCTCTTCACATCAAACTTGATTTAACCAAACAGTTTGTAAAGGCATCTCCAACAGACAGAAATACTTTCAAGTGTCTCTATTCATGTTTTCCTAGTCTATCTGACGTAAAGTTAAAGGAGGGCATATTCACAGGAACTCACATCAGGAAACTAATCAAGGATGCAGACTTTGAGAAGGTGATGATAAACTCAGAAAAAAATGCCTGGAATTCTTTTAAAAATGTTATTTCCAAATTTTTAAGCAACACAAAAGATCTTAATTATAAAAATATTGTCCAAGAAATATTAAACAACTATAAAAACTGAGTCTGAAAGTTCTTCGCTTTTTGAATTTGCAATTTCGCAAACAATCTAGGAGACTATAGTGAGGAAAACGGCGAACGGTTCCATCAAGATATAAAAGAGATGGAAAGGAGATATCACGGCCGTTGAGACGTCAGTATGATGGCGGACTATTGTTTGGTGATCCATAGAGATGAAGATAAAGTTCATAAACGGAAACCAACAAAAAGAAGCTTTTTCTCAAAAAAAAAAACAGCTATATCATTGATTCTTCACTCGTATTTTTTATTTGTTTGTGTTTTATTTTAATTTTAATTGAATAATTAAATCTTTAGTATTTAGTATTATTGTATTTAATCTGTAGTTTTCATCTATTTTCATTCAAACACCTTGTCATCTGAATCTGCTTAATATAACGTGGTGTATAACTTGCGAATTGCGTTTTATATTACGTTCGGGACTACTATTACGATTATTAACTTTAGTTACAAAGAATTTAAAAAATTTTATTTTGCAAATTTGTGAAACCCCTTGTGCAAAATGCGAAAATAATAATAATTACCCTGACAGAAATAAAGCATCCTCAACTCGCAACGCTCTTAAATATTCAGGTCTGATAAAATATGCCCACCCAGTATGAAGCAAAATAATAACACGTTATTAAAAATTACAGTCGCATTACTCTGCAACACAACGAACAAGAAATTTACGTGTAATCTATAGTTTACGTACACAAGTGTCTTGGTACAAATTTACATCCAAAGGAATCGGTTGACATGCCTACTTATCTAAAGACTAAAGAATGTCCTTCTTCGTATTTGGATTTTCAAGTGACACAAGAAAAAATGGATTCTATAATACAAAGGAAGCCGATAAATTTTGCTTATTCTAAATAAAACAATGATGATAGAGATAAATCGGGCAAGAATGAGATATGGGGACTGGATGAGATGATTTTATAGGGGGAGGCTGACAGGGGTATCGCCCTCCCCTAGCTAATGATTTAATAGATGAAAGAATTATCGTCCCCATGTTATTAACCAAATACTCATTTTCTTTATTTCTATTTTCAGTATTTCAGTATCGCGAATCAGTTATACCCTATTTATTTGAAACTGATAGTAATAAAAAATGACCGGGGTCCTATAGTTAAAAATGTATTTGACTATGTTAAAAACGATCAAAATTGTGATTTAAGTGTGAACGATTGTGTGACAAAATGTTTCTTAATGACCGGAGTTGGTAAAGCCACAATCTACAGAATTTTAAGAGAAGAAATGGAGGGGGGTATAGACTTTCCAAAAAAGAGACCAAGCAGAAAAAAACTTCAGTAACACAAAACAAGCATAAGGCGTATTGTTCATGACTTTTTTATGAAAAAAAGGATTCTGACTTTGGATATGATCCTGCAGGCTGCGACAAACCACCAAGAAATCATTAAAATGTGTATAGTAAAACTATGGAGTGTTTTAAAAGGTAAGAATTTTTACAAGTGTCAAGCCAGTTAGTGACAAGTTAGTTAGTGTGGCAACAAAATGTCTTTTAAAGCGAAATGCCAAAAGTTCGGACAGCTAACCCATAATGAAAACCGCATAGTTAAAAATGTATTTGGCTACGTTCAAAACGCTCAAAATTGTGATTTAAATGTGGACGATTATGTGACAAAATATTTTTTAATGACCGGAGTTGGTAAAGTCACAGTTTACAGAATTTTAAGAGAACAAAAGAAGGGGGTATAAACTCTTCAAAAAAGAGACCAGGAAGAAAGGAACTTCAGCTAACAGAACAACCCAAACCAAGCACTAAGGTGTATTGTTCATGATTTTTTTGTAGAAAAAAGTTTTCCAACTTTGGATATGATCCTGTAGGCTGCGACAAGTCACCCAGAAATACCGAAAAAGAGTAAAGTAAAACTATGGAGTGTTTTAAAAGGTATGTATTTTTACTGGAAAAAATGTGAAACAAAATCTTTGTTGATAGAAAGTGGAGAAATGGTACACTGAAGTAGAGACTATTTAAGGAAAGTTAGAAAAGCTCGCTCTGAAGGAAAAAGGGTATATTACTTAAATGAGACTGGATAAATGAAGGGTACACAGCCAAGACATTTTGGCAAAATGGGAAAATATCAAAAATGCTCACCAAGCATTAAATGAAGGTCTCTCTACTAGTCTTAAACCGCCATCTGGTAAGGGACGTAGGTTAATTATTACACATATTGGAAGCGGAAATGGTTTCGTAGACGGAGGTCTTTTAACATTCGTATCCAAGAAAATAGGAGATTATCGCGAAGATATGAATTCCGATATATTTGAAGATTGGTTTTCGCGGATGATAGACTGAATACCAGACGGTTTTGTTGTTGTAATGGATAACGCAGCTATCATTCGAAAAAATCAGAACGAGTTCCAACCTTGGGTTGGCTGAAAAAGGACATCCAGTGATGGATGACCCAGAAAAATGTTCTAAAAGATTAGGAATAAAGACAAGTATACAACTTTCATTATCGACGAAATGACAAAAAAAAGTACAATTACTGTTTATTATCTGCCACCATATCATTGTGAGCTCAATCTCTTATGGGCACAGGTTAAAGGTGAAGTCGCCAAGAACAATAAGATCTATAACTTAGCAAACGTACAAACCTTTTTTAGAATCCCATATCTAATGTTTCCACAGAAAATTGGTGAAAATGCATCGAGCATTGAGGGTGGAAGATAAAATGTGGACTGTGGACATGGCAGTAGATGCCATTGTTAAACCTTTAATTATACTGTAAATTTTAAATGAGTCGGACAATGATAGTTTTTCAAGCATGTCGGAGATAGAAGATTTTTTCATTGTTGTTTGACTTCCTCATTTATATATTTTTTTAATTAATAATGTTTCATTATAAAATGTTATTTTTTTCTAATAAATGTTTAAACATAAAACGGTTTCATTATACTATTCGCAAATAATACGTATACGCCCAGGCACACCACCACTGACTAGAATTATTTCAGGCTATTCAGCCCCACACAACAAAAAATGGTTCGTTTTCTTATTGTATTCAAACTTAAGAGATTGTGAATATTAGACTGAGGCCAGATGGTAGTCCAATAAAGTTCTTGAACTGCTGCATTTCAGGTAAAATATAGGTAAAATTCTGGTGCTATTACTATTGCCTGATGCTAGTTTGTATAATTCTAGGTGTTTTATTGCTATCACTTTCCAATAAATAGAGTATAATAAACTTAAATTCTAGTTGTTGACTTAAACACTGTAATTCGTTAATTTTCCAATGTACTATATATACTGGAAACATAAAACTTATTATTCATAACACTTTCTAGAAATAGATTTTCTAATAAAAATGTATATGTGCTGATTTTTAAATGAAAAGGCCTTCGGGATCGTCTATTGTTGTTAGTTCTCGGATTAAAAATGATTCTACGTATTTAGCCATATTTCAACAATCATTTTGATATTACGACAAGATCACGGCCGCACACCAATTCCAGGAGAGAATCGGAACTGTTTGCAACCTTACACGCTAGTTCCACGATGCGACGATTGAATTATGCAGACACTCTAAGCTCATAAGTCCTCTTCTACTTTAATGACGTGAAATGTATAGCCGAAGGACAGAGGATCGAGGATGAAGACTTCTACACATATGCATGATTTTTAGTGTGCTACTCCAAAGGAATAGAGAAGTACCGGTGTAGCCAGCATATTGGTAGCAGCAATTTTATTACGTCCTGTGATATCTGACGATCAGATATTTTTTAATCGTTTTCTATACTTGCTGTGGAGTTCTGTTTTAATAGTTGTTGAATCTTGTATGCGATGTTGTACAATGTCTAGATAGTTGTACATTTCTTTGGCATCTAAATGGTGTATATAAATGTAAATTAGTCATTTTCTATGCTTACTGTGGAATTTTGTTCTAATAGTTGCTCAATCTTGCATGCGATTTTGCACAATGCCTAGATAGTTGTACGTTTTCTCGGCATCTAATGGTGTAAACTTCCTCTGTCGAGCTTAACAACGGTAAATTTATCCAATCCAAATTCCAATATCCGGCATATATTCTTCAACTACTTTAAGTGATTTATTTAGGTCTCGTTCTGAAGCACCATAAAGTTTAAGGTCATCCATATAAAATAGATTACTGACCTTATGCGATTTCCTGGTGGACCACAGTTATATAGCAGGGGTTTGGCGTAGAGCAATTAAGAGAGGAAGTAGCGAAACATAGAATAAAAGCAGGTTTAATGAGTCACCGTAAAAGCCTCCTCTTTTGAAACCTAGTGGACACAGTTTCTACCTTTTAGGTACCTGATGTTATGGTAAATTTAGTTTTCCAGAGCGGCATTATTATTATTATAATATAAAAATAAATAAAAACTTGGGACATATGTCAAAAACGCCTAACTCCTGGTTTAATATTTTTGCTTGTCCTTTAAAGAAGTGAGTTAAAAGGGTTGCCCTTTTAAAATTAATAACCCTATATATACAATTAACTAACATTAGTTTTAGAAACGTGTGAAATATCTTCTTATAAAAATACTTTTTCTCCCATTATAACAAAAAACTCTCTCCTTTATTCTTTATTCCTAAAATCGTTTACTCGTGCAGAAAGTCCAAATAGACCCAAATAGTCTCAATGAATTCCAAATGTTTACAGTGCTCGCTCTAATGGGAATCACAATACATTACCCCTGCACGTTGTGTCTATTGACTCGCTTGACAAATGTCCACTATTCGAATCCACAAAGCCACTGAACAGCGATGTTTTTTACGATTTCCACTGACAGAAAAGAATTTCCGTGTTCTCGCCCCGCTTTTCTAAAGTGCATTCAATCGTTAATCATGAGAATAAGGTACGCTTCTTATATTTTTAACCTAAAACGGCTTGAGAATAATGGTGTGCGGTTTTTGTTTGTATTTTCAAGTGATTTAAGTAATAGCATTTTTATATTTTATTTGTATGTTGACCTTAGTAGTCACAACTTCCGTACTATTGTATCTAAAAAACGCAAAAACCTTACCAAGCAATTACCAACCAATCGCATTGCTTTCAATAATATTGAAAATTATGGAAAAGGCTATTTATCTGGAAATTTAATAATTATTATTATTATTAGAAAATATAAATATCGCTTCCGTAAACAAAAATCAACAGACGATCTAACTTATGCTACACATATTTGGAACAACATAATTGGACATTTTGGAGAACCTCAAACACTTGATATGTCCAAGGCATTCGACTGTATGTGGCATGGCAGATTTTTAGCTAAAGTACGCTCTTATGGCATGTCTGAAAGGTTTTGTGGAACTCGTGTTAACTCATAGAACGTTCTTTATGACTGGCAGTTAACCAGTTTCTTTCTAATACCTTCTTCATCAACGTTCTAAGGCTCCTTGCGATAATCTACTCTCGTTCTTCGTTACGTTAACAATCTTCTGGAGAGAACCAGGAATCCGATCTAGAACTTTGCTGATGGCAACGTCAACTACCCATGTTAATATCCGCAGGAAACCCGGCAGGAACTTCTTTAACTTAATAAACACTAATAGAAATTTACTTTGTGGTGATAGCAACCAAGTGGAATTTACTGCTGCAAAAACAAAGAGGGCCATTTCTTCTAAAAGAGTTAATGTTGCAGAATCTGACATAGTTATGTATTATCACTGAACTTACTGGTCGTTAACATGGGAGCTAATATCATGTACAAGTTGCAAGCATAGCACAGAGAACTTTTTAACAACTGGAAGTACCATTTCGCACTAAAAAGTTTTAGATTCTACCTTAACTGTTAATCCTATGCAAAGCTTAAATACTGCTCTCATGTTTGGGACTCTACTTACAATGACACTCTGTATTTTTTATATTTGAATCAGAAGTTCGCCTGATCGGAGAGTGTTCTATGGATGTACTGCCCTTTTCGGGAAATCCTTTGTATTTAAAACTTTATTCATTCCCTTGGGATGAGTTTCCCATTACTGTGTTCCACCTAGTACAGTACGTATACGTAAATCGTGTTTCGAGTGATGTTGTTTCAAAAATATCTACAGGTCTCAGGATTAATGCATTTTAATTTTTTTTTTAAATAATCCTGACCAAATTTCAAAGAGATCTTCGGAACCCGATTTTTTTTTTAAAAAAAAAACCTAACATAACTTAACCTAATCTAACTTAGTCCAGCCTAACATAAAGTAAAATAATGAAAAATTAAAAAATGAAAAGTAATAGTCTCTGAATCTAAAAACCCTTAAATATAACCCAGCATAACCTAATCCAACCTAATAGCACTTATCCAAATCTGATCTAACCTAACCTAATCTGAACTAGCCTAGCCTAGCATAACAAAATACAAAATAAATATATGTAAAATATATCTAAGGTAGGAAATGAAAAATAATAGTCTCTGAATCTAAAAGCCTAACCTAACCTTACTAACCATACGTATAGTTAGTAAGGTTAGGTTAAGTTATATTAGGTTAGGTGGTATTTAAAGCTATTAGATTCAAAGACTATTACTTTTCACTTCGTACCTTACATTTTACATGTATTTATTGTGTATTTTCTTATGCTAGGCTAGGCTAGTTCATATTAGGTTAGGTTAGATCAGGTTTGGTTAAGTCGTGCTAGGTTGGATTAGATTATGTTGGGTTATATTTAAGGTTTATAAATACAGAGACTATACTTTTCATTTCTCAATTTTTTACTATTTTACTTTATGTTAAGCTAGATTAGGTTACGTTAGGTTAGTTTTTTTTTTTTAAATCGGTGTCCGAAGGCCTCTTCGAAATTTGATCAGGATTATTTAAAAAAATATATTAAAAATTTAAAAAAAAAAAATCCTGAGATCTGTACGTATTTTTGAAACAACACCACTCGAATAGCCACACTATTTTTTTTGGTCTGTCGGCTTATCGGTCTGTCAGTTTGTTGGTACGATAGCTCTCAAACGAAATGAGATATCAATTTCAAACTTGATATATTAGATAACTTGTTACAAGGAGATGAAGCCTCTAGTTTTTAAACAATATCGCTTCAGGTCAAATGAATGAGAAGGGTGGGGTTAATAAATTTTAAAAGGTCTGAACAGTAATATGGATGTTTCTCCTCGTTTATTGTTGAATAATAAACAAATTTTATGCACAAATATTTATAGTAAAGCATAAAAGAGGCGAAAGGGGTGGGGATGGTGTTAAATATTCTTTTCTGGGATTTTGAACTCTAGGAATCCAAAATTAGGTAATTTTTTATTTGAAAGGAGCAGAAGGGGCCAGAGGTAGTTTAATATTGTATAATTTCAATAGTATTTGAGAGATTTACAGGTTTTTTTTTGTTTGATATAATGGACAAATTTTAAGCATATTATTATAAAATAAAATATTTAGGGGGTTAAAGAGTCGGGAGGAAGTTAATGGAGTTACTTCCTGTATGTACCATAATGTTTATAAGTTTGTTTCGGGGTTTGTCGAAGCGATGAATCTGGGAATTAAGTTATTTTTTCATTACTTTCAATTTTAATGGGGAAAGGGGTGAAGGAGGTGGAGTGGTCAAATATTTATGGTTTCAATAGTATTATGGGAATTTTTTCCACATTTTTGCTTGTGATAATGAATAAATTTTAAGTATAATTATTTATTTACTATCTATAATTATGCAACGTATAAGAGGTGAGGGATGGAGTTAGAATAGTGATTTCGTATTTATTGTTCTATAGGTAATATTCAGGGTTCTTTGAGCCAAGGAAAAGAAACATTACATTATTTTCTTGCTATTTGCAGTACTAACAAGGGTCGGAATCATAGGTGACAGAGGTGGGAATCTTTCAATATTTTATAGTTTCAATATTATTATTAGAATTTTGCCTGGTTTTCGGTTTGGATATTTTTAAAAAATTTAACCAATCATTTAGAGTAAAATATATACAAGGTGAAAGAAATGGGGTAGAACGTTTGAAAGGTGGTTGCACATATATCATAACATACTTCTGTTTCAGTGTTCTTGTTTTTTTATTATTTCCAATTTTAATAGAAATAGTATGCAGAAGGGATTGAGATCTGGTTACACAGTAACTTAAAAAATGTTCAGTTATATATAGAAAAAGTGTTAGAAATACAAACAGGTACATTGACCTAAACTTACTTACGTCTAACAAAGTAGATGCATTATTGTTTTTACGTCCGTTGCTAAAGGGAAAGAATTATCCACTGCATTTGTTTCTATTATTTACGTTTTGGTATTCTTAAAACGCTAAAATATATATTCTCATTTCCATTGCTCTGTCTAAGCGACTGACGATCTGTCAGTCTGTATATTTGAAATAGGTATGAAACTTATAATTTTTGAGTAATATCGCTTCAAGGATAGAGGATGAAAGGGATGCGTGTCGATAAGTTGTATACTTTGATTCATATTATAGAAAATTTACTTTTGTTTATTTGAAAAAAAGTTTATATATATATATATATAAATATATATATATATATATATATATATATATATATATATATATATATATATATATATATATATATATATATATATATATATATATATATATATATAATATTTTAAATCCGTTCGTCTAACAATAAACTTGCACGTTTCGCCAAAATCTCATTTCGTATTTTTAAGTACTCTTGTTGTTGCTGCTATTCAATACTGTGTGTGATCTTGCTGCTGGTGCCGCTCAAAGCTAACTCTACTACTAACTAGCTTCGAGCGGCAGCAGCAAGAGCACTTGAAAATGCCAAATGAGATTTTAGCGAAACGTCTTGCAAATTTATTATTAGACGAACGGACTGAAACCCGGAATTTTAATATATATGTATATATATATATATATATATATATATATATATATATATATATATATATATATATATATATATATGATTCACGGGTGGGAAAATGTGTAGAAGTGGTAATCCAGGAATACATCCTTTCGTTTGTTAATCTTTTTATTAAAAATTCCCCTCCATCGAATTTTATTTTTGTGTATAAATTTTGGAAGCTCCCTTTTGAGAAAGGGGTTTTCTTAAGAAAAATTTAGTCCTTCAAGTGATCGATCTATTTTTAGTTTGCCATATTTGAAAAGAAGCTTTCAGGACTGCAGTAAAAGAGATTTTTTGATAAAGAAGCTTCGCATCCCTACTGTCATTTGGCGTGTCTCAGCTTCTCGACTGGTACTACTCTGGTCAATATGCAGCTTTCTTTACCTTTAGTATTATTTCTTTTTCTAAAAAAAAAAGCGTCCTTTGTATCTATGCCGCTCTTCCGCTCCGTGGACCTGGCTGCACCATTGAAATCATAACTGGATAATATTATTGCTACTGAAAGAATATATATATATATATATATATATATATATATATATATATATATATATATATATAAATATATATATATATATAGATATATATATATATATATATATATATATATATAAATATATATATATATATATATATATATATATATATATAAATATATATATATATATATATATATATATATATATATATATATATATATATATATATTATATATATATATATATATATATATATATATATATATATATATATATATATATATAAATATATATATATATATATATATATATATATATATATATATATATAAATATATATATATATATATATATATATTATAAATCTTTTAATTTTAATCTTGGGTGTAGGTCCGTTTAATTAACACACATGGGTTTTTTTTGTTTTAAATTTTTTTTTTATTTGACCTTTCGTCCCTGAATTTAGATATTTTCAAAAATTTTCCTTTGATATAATTTTCATTTCTCGAAAATAAGCAAACCTGACCAACACATTTCGATCTATTCGGATAGACCGAAATGTATTGATCAGAAATGAAAACTACACCAAAGAGAAATTTTTGAATATGCACAAATTCGGAAGCGAAACGTTAAATAAAAAAAAATCGAAACAAAAAAACAAGTGTGTTAATTAAAGAACCTACACCTAAGATTAAAATTAAAAGATTTATGTACATAAAGGTTCAGGAAATCAATTTTATATATATATATATATATATATATATATATATATATATATATATATAAAGGGTGATTCATTTAGAGGTACTTTTTTTAAATAAAAAAAAAATGAATAAAAACAATTTTATTTTATAATCTTTATTATCATATAAAAGAACCATTCTTTACAATTATTTCTTAAAGATAATTTCTTTCAAATGTTGTCCGCGACTACGGTTAACAACGTCCATTCTGAAGTTCCCATTTTCAATGACGCGTGTGAATATCTCGAGTGGTATTTGGCCAATGACTCGAGTAATATTGGCCTCCAATGCCTTAATTGTAGCTGGCTTATCCATGTAGACTTTGGACTTTACATAGCCCCAAAGGAAAAAGTCAAGAGGTGTGATGTCACATGATCTAGCCGGCCAATTCACTGGTCCAAAGCGTGAAATGATCTTTTCGCCGAATTGCTCTCGCAGTAAAGCCATGGTTTCACGGGCTGTATGGCAAGTGGCGCCATCTTGTTGGAACCAAATTTCGTCGAGACCACGGGCTTCAATTTCTGGCATCAAATAGTCTGTTATCATGGCGCGATAACGGTCACCATTCACAGTAACATTCCGGCCGGCCTCTGTTTTGAAGAAATATGGACCGATTATTCCACCGGCCCATAAACCACACCAAACAGTTGTTTTTTCTGGTTTAATGGCAGCTCTTGAACCTCTTCAGGTTGTTCATCACCCCAAATACGGACATTTTGTTTATTCACGAACCCATTAAGCCAAAAATGGGCCTCATCGGTGAACAAAATTTTTCTCGAAAACAGTGGATCTTCTGCAAGCTTGTCAAGAGTCCAACGACTAAAACGGAAACGAATCGGAAGGTCGGTCGACTTCAGTTGTTGCACTAGTTCAATTTTGTATGCTTTTAAAGAAAGATCCTTACGTAAAATATGCCAAGTTGTTGAATATGACAGGCCAAGCTGTTCAGAACGGCGACGAATCGACACTTCATGGTCTTCGCGTACACTCTCCGCTATCGCCCCTATATTTTCTTCACTACGTGCTGGATGTGGTCTATTCGGTCGAGCATTATCCAATAATGAAAATTGGGTCTCAAACTTATTGATGGTAGAGCGAATTGTGCGTTCGGTAGGCCGATTATGTGGACCGTAAGTTGCTCTAAGCGCCCGATACACATTCCTCGTAGAACGCCCATTTTCGTAATAAAGTTGAACAATTTGTAGACGCTGTGCCGGGCTAAGTCTTTCCATTATGAATTGTCAAACACTACTGAACAGGAATGCCACTTCAGTTGACACGACGCATGCGCAATCTGCAATTAAATCCCCATCACAAAAAGTACCTCTAAATGAATCACCCTTTATATCGCTATTCAACCGTTTCTAAATGTACAACCTCATAATAGTTTCTTTGAAATAGGAAAAAACTATTCTGACAATTTCGCAAAGGCAAGACGTGTATGTATTATTTATGTCCAGCATTATCCGAGAAAAACTTAGAGAGAAAATAGTAAACAAACACAACCACAAATTACAGTATATGATACGAAGGAATGTAAAAGAAGAATCTGTGCAATTTCTTCCATATACGTTGTTGTACCCGCACAAAAAGACGATCATACGTATGGCAAACGGGCATTGTTTGTTTCACACACACCTTTTCCATTATCTAAAGAATTCCAACATGGTCTTTTACATGAAAAAAACAACATGTATGGAAGAAAGACAAATATCTAACAAGATGTAAGGGGAAGGTATGTTGTTCGCAGTAAGTAACGCATAGCTCAGCGGGACGCACGAACATGCAGAATACGAACTCAAGTTTGTCAATTGTCACCCGGGCCGTGTACTTACGAGCGCCTGGCTGTTTACAAGGTCCTATATCACCTAGACGCTGCTGCGCGAGTATACAGTGCGTGATAATGAATTCTGCATAATTAAAACTGTTTTACAAAATAGATAATTAAATATCAAATAGATAATTAAACATCAAAGAGAAGAATTATGGGATGGATAAATTTCCGGACATTTTTCCTGACAGGCACGCATACATTTTGGTATCATGTATTAACTTTATTTTTGGTGTTCCATACGGCACGCCTGTCCGTCTATCACATCCGATTTTCCCCGAAACTATTTGACATAGATAGTTGAAATTTGGCGCTAATATAGGAATTGATGGCCTCATCAGAGCCGTGTATTTTTGAAAGTTCAATTTTGTCTTAAAGGGTTAGTTTTTGGGGGGTGAAATGGGAAGTCTAAAAGAAATTTTTACGGGTCCCAATGAAAGCTTGTAGAAACACGAGTTCAAAAATATATATAATATAATACTTTTGTACATTTTTCTTCGTATTATTTTTTAAAAATTGCGAAAAATCGCTGCCCCCTCCCCTATCACACTGATCAAAAAATTTTGAAATGGAATATTCTCCGCAGGCTGTAGATTAAACGAAAATAATCACGAGTGCCTTACCTTGAATAATTTATCTGGTATAAAAAAACAAAAATTTCAAGGTCATCAGTTTTCAGTAATTTAAACTAGTCTTTTAAGTATTTTTACTAAAATAAAGAAAAAGTAATGTCATTTTTCGATATCTTCACTCAAAGAGCCCTAGAACACAATAAATACGAAAACACCCTTCGAACTACCGTCCCCACCACTTGCATAATTATTTATAATAAAGAAACAGCTATGTTTTAAATTTGCTTATTATCGCAATCAAAAACATAGAAAAATTCCCATAACGTTTTTAAAGCTATACCATATTTGACCACTCCAAATCTTTCACTCCCTTCCCCCCTAAAAATTGAAAAGAATATAAAAATAAGTTAATTTTCAGATTTCCCGACTTCAAGGACCTAAAACACCATATATATGAAGGAACCCCTTACACTACCTCACCCCTTCCCCCTTTAATCCCTTACATATTCTACTATAAATAATGCCAACAAACCTAAAAATATTTCAAAATGATGTTTAAAATATACAATAGTAAACAACCGCGCCCATTTTAGCTACTTCCTAGGTTTAAAATCACAGCAATGAAAAACAACCTAATTTTTGGATTTCCGGACTTCAAAAACTCCTCTCCTACCCCTTTTGACCTCTTTACTATAAACACATAAGCATAAAATTTATTTATTATTTTAACAAAAAAAAAGCAGTTTCCATGTTAGTATTAAATAATCGGTCGAGTGCAAACTGAACTTGCGCAATTAGTGTTCCGTTCGTTGATTGCTTCTGAAATAAAAAATTTTGTTACGGAGGTATAAAATGATCAGTGACTTCACAAAACACGCCCCAATAAAGTTTGTTTCCTATCTTTACTGAAAACTGATGACCTTGAAATTTTTGTTTTTTTTTATATACCAGAAAAATGATTAAAGGTAATGCACTCGTAATAATTTTCGTTCCATCTACACCCCGGGGAGAATATTCCAGAATTTTTTTCAAAATTTTGGATCAGTACTTTTCGAGATAGAGGGGAGGAACAGCGATTTTTCGCGATTTTTTCAAATACAAAGAAAAGTCTGCGCGTGTAAGACATTATATATATTTTTGAACTCGTGTTTTTACAAGCCTTCATTTGACACCCCGCTCAATGATCTAGTAATTTTTTTTTCACTTCTGATTTTACCCCCCAAAACTAACCCCTTAATTAAAAATTTAACTTTCAAAACTACAAGGCTCTGATGAGGCCATCAATTTCTATATTAGTACCAAATTTCAACTTTCTACGTCAAATAGCTTCGGAGAAAATCGAGTGTGACAGACGGACAGATAGACACCGAAGTGATCTTGTAAGTGTTCCGTGCGGAACACTAAAACCATCTTAACTTTTTTGACACCATGCCTTTCACCATCTTAGTCTGAAGCGATATTGTTTAAAAATTATAGGCTTGTTAGATAATGTCTATGTGCAAAGTTTGAAACTAATATCTCATTTCGTTCGAGAGTTATCGTACCAACAGACCGACAGACATACCGACGGAAATGAGTGCACATGTTTTTCGTGATCTAGCAACCTTAAAACTTAAATAAAGTAAAAATCTTTGAGTATAATCTTTTCACGAATACAATACTTTTCTTGAGTAAGGAAAGTAGAAATATTTTAATAGACCAAGAAGGGCGACCCGAGATTTTGACCTGTCGACTAACTATCCGCTTAATTGTTTATTCTATCGGGCCAGTCGAAAAGCCTTTAACGTTGATTTTGAGGCCCCCATGCCCTAGAATGCCCAGATAAGGCCCAAAATGCTACATTCAAAAAATGGAGACAGGACTCAGCTTTGGCGTGCAAAAAACGTCAGTTAACCACATAAAATCAATCAATTTAGTCTGTTCTTGATAAAATAAAAAGGAACCTGCCCCAGGCAGACGCCGCCAATACCGGAGGATGAAGCTGGATCTGCTTTTTCCAGCCAAAAACGGCCTTGTTTCGAGTTTTTGAATAAATAAGACCGTAAGTCCCAAGTTTTGGATCCTACGTGTTTGCCCAAGTTATTTTTGGAAAATATAGGCTTTAATTAATAAAATATCGCGAAGGCAGACGCCTCACTCGTTCCCGAACAAGCCAAATCATTTTTAAAGTTCAAAAAAAAAAAAATTTGAAATTCTGATAATACAGACGCTATTAAAGGTTCTACATAAAATTCGTACCGGATGACTGAAATTGTTATTTTTTTATGTTTTTCGACCCATAGAAACCGAATTTGCCATTCTCGATGGCAATTTACCCTCTCAATAGATAAGCTCTCCCAGAAATTGCATAAAAAAAGCTATTTCGGGCCCATGGCGAAAGATCCGTTGAATCCGAATTTGGCATTCTCGAGGCCCCATAGTGTTTGGATCTTTCGCCATGGGCCCCAAAAATACTTTTTTTAAGCAATTTCTGGGACAGCCGGTTTCTTCAAGTATAATTATGTTCGAAATGGGTAACTTCCTCTTTTTTATGAAAAATTATGTCAATAGAAGCAAGAAATTCATATAGTAAGTAATTTTTAAAAAATTTTTTTGTATATTTTTAAACGCTGGAAAAAAAACTTTAGAGGAATTTGAAAGTATTTACATAAAATTAAGTATTTGCTAAGTTTTTGAAGCATTTACGAGAAATTTCAAATAAAATGCTAGTACAAATTCAATAAAATTAAGTCAATTAATCATTGAAAAATCAAGTAAATGTTTGAAATTTCGATTAAACGGTTGATAAATTTTTATGCAATTTCTGGAACTACGGGTGGAAAAACATAAAAAAATAACAATTTTAGTCACCTGGTATGAATTTTATGTAGAACCTATATAACATCTACACTATTAGAATTTCGATTTTTTTTTTGAACTTTGAAAATGCTGTGGCTTTTGCAGCTCCCTCTTATTTTATCGAGAACAAACTAAATTTATTGATTTTATATGGACAGTCCGTTTTTGGATCAACGTTTTTTTGGGCCCTAAAGCTGAGTCCAGTCTCGGCAGCGTCTGCTCATTGAGCCGCTCAACTTTTTTAGTGTCAACAAATGTCATGATACTTGATTCAAGTGGTTAAAAAAAAAAAAACAAAAAAGATAATCCATTTTTGGATGTAGCATTTTGGGCATTATTTGAGTATTCCAGGGCACGGGGGTCACAAAATCAAAGTTAAAGGCTTCTGTCGACTAGCCCGATAGAATGAACAAATAGGAAGACGGTTAGTCGATAGGTCAAAATTTCGGGTCACCCTCTTGGTCTATAAGGAGATGGGTTCCCTACACATTTATATACATCTAATTTGATAGTATGTTCACAGATCTTGTTGGGAGAACGTCCGCAGGACGCAGAGCTGCTTGTTCTTGATTTTCTTGAAAATTGCTCATATATAGTATCTATTGTCCTTTTCTTTGCAAACGTACCAGAGTTTTCTTTGATACCCTAGCGCATCAGAAACTTCCTAAAATAGGACAGTATAATAATAATGTATATTTTGTAAACCTTGTATAATAATTTTTTAGAATAATTTACTGGCATCACCTACAGCCCTAACGTGTAAAAATGATTTTCTACTACTCTTTCTGTTTGAAAATATTCTAGAATTTTCCCTCTTTTAATATATTTCGTCAATATGACAACGAATAAAAATAAATATGAAGTTCAAATCAAGAACAATTATAAGGACTAAAAGAAAAATAAAGATCTGGGCGATAAATTAAACAAACTAAACTAAATAAATTAGATTTAAATAAATTAAATTAAATAAATTAAATAAGTTAGATTAAATAAATTAAGTAATTTAGATTAAATAAATTAAATAAAATAGATTTAATAAATTAAATAAAATAAATTTAATAAATTAAATAAGCTAAATTAAGTAAATTATATTAAATAAACTAAATAAATTAAATTAAACAAACTAAATTAAATAAACTGAATAAATTAGATTAAATTAGATTAGATAAATTAGATTAAATAAACTAAATTAAACAAACTAAATTAAATAAACTGAATAAATTAGATTAATTGAGATTAAAAAAATTAGATTAAATAAATTAAATAAGTTAGATTAAATAAATTCCGTGTTTTTTTCAGATGAACATAAATTGCTATTATGACGTAATTGTAGATAATAGGTGTACAAGTATGAAATGTGGATTTTTTTTTCTAAAAAAACATGTTAAATTCGGAAGAATGATAAAAAGTGCTTTATTCAAAGTATGCTCCATAGCTTGTTATACATTTTTCCCATCTTTAGGGCAATTTGTGAATATTACGCCAGTAAAAATCTCCCCTTTTTGCTGCGAACCATTTATCGAGCCATTTTTTCACATCTTGGTACGAACCAAAGCGCTGCTCAGCAAGTGCGTGACCCATCGATGCAAACAGATGGTAATCGGAAGCAGCCAAGTCTGGTGAGTAAGCCGCATGGGGTAGAACTTCCCAGCGTGTCGCGAACTGGTTTTGCCGTATGTGATGGAGCATTGTCATGAAGAAAAATGACTTTGTGTTGCCTCTTTCGGTATTCTGGCCTTTTTTCAAGCACCGAATGGTTCAAATCGGTCAATCGTTGTTATTAACGTTTAGTTTCCTCAGGTTTTAACAGCTCATAATAGACCACGCCCCTCTGGTCCCACCAAACACAGAGCATTGTCTTTCTGCCAAAACTATACGATGCAAAAACGACTTCCTTTTGTACCGAATGAGCAAAATGTCACACGTGTTTTTGCGCTTTTCCATATGTCTGTCGTTCAACTCATGTGGTACCCATCTACCGGCTTCTAAATTTTTCCCATCTCTTGTAGTCGATTGGAAACAGCTTGTGTTTGCGAATCATCTTCGTCCAACAATACTTGCAATCCCATATCCTCGTATTTTTTTGGTTTTCCACGTTCCTTGTCTGCAACATCGAAGTGACAACTTTTGAAATGCCGAAACCATCGTTCACACGTATCTTGCGATGGAGCATGTTCACCATAAGCTTCTCGAAGTAATCGGTATGATTCAACAGTTTTCTTCAAATGAAAACAAAAAATTAATGCTATCCGCGAATGCTCTTTGTTCGGTATAAATTTCGACATATTGAACACAACAAACACAACACTACGCATGCACTTTTCCAATTTATTACTCGTGCGCGTCTGACACTTGTTGATGACACAACAAAATAGCGCAGTGTCAAATCATTATAGCACAAACTGCATTGGTGCACCATCTGTTGTTTGAAATCTGCATTTCATACTTGTACACCTGGTAAGATAGATTATAATTTAAACGATGTTACCCGTTGTATCAATAAAGATTTCTTTACTTTTAATCCTCAAATAAAAATAAGAAACATAAAATACTAATACAAGTAATTCGTAACCAATTTGAATCTCATTCTCTTCAACCCCTTCTGACAATTTAAAAATGGTAGTCGGCCCCAAAAATATCAAATTTGAATCAAGATATTATTAATTGGGCATGTAATCGCGGTATGGCGACATTTGTGGACGAAGCACATTCATCAAAAAATAAATATGCAACAGAAACATTGGGTAACATGCGGGCAACACTAATTACAGGATCTATTACTTGTATGAACGTCGATTTGTGTTAAAGGATTGGGTTTTTAATTATTATGGGATTAACATGCTTTCGTTCGTGTTTGTTTCATGCATGTTAGGATTGTAATTAATTATACTCGATTTAAGAAAGATATCTAAAGTAAAATAACGAGTATTTCCTATTTCAAATAGATAAAATAGTAGTTTCAGGCTACATGTTAAGCTAACAATTATATTGCATATTTAACAGGTGAGTTTTAGCTTTACGTAGTGTTTTTCACAATTTAAAATAAAGCTGATATTTTGATTTCCTGTATTTTCCAAACTATCTTTCGGTTTTCCTGTTGGTGACTAATTTACCAATTTTGTTGTATTACTTTTCTTGCTATAGGAAAGTATTGTATTGGTCAAGAAATCATTCTTTTAGCTTTTCTTTACGTTTTAGGGTATCTAAATTACGAGAAACAAGTCACTAATTTCCCTCGATCTATTAGTCGCTCTATCAGTACGTCGGTCTATCGATCTGTCGCCACGATAACTCTCGAACGCAATAACATATTAATTTCAAAGTTGGTATATACATAAAATCTTTAATGAGGAAATCAAGCTCTTAGGTTTTGAATGATATCGCTTAAAACGGTGTACGGTTTTTAATAGAAATATGGTAATTTTTCTTGGTTTTTTTTGTTTAGACAATAAACAAATGTTATGCATAAATATTTACAGTAAAACATAAAAGGGGGACAAAAGAAGTAGGGAAAGATACTACAGTTCAGCCGATACCTAAAATAGGCAAGAAGACCTTGCCAAATAACTACCGACCAATCGCACTGCTTTCAATAATATAGAAAGTCATGGAAACGGCTATCAATCAGCATCTTCTAAAATATCTAGAAGGATTCAACATTATTAGCGTTCACCAATATGGCTTTCGTAAATATAGATCAACAGGAGATCTTCTGACTTATGAAACACATGTTTGGGACAACGCAATTGAACACTTTGGAGAATCTCGAGCGGTTGCTCTTGACATATTCGAGGCATTCGACCGTGTTTGGCACGATGGTCTGTTGGCTAAGCTATGCTCTTATGGTATGCCTGAAAAGTTCTGTTTGTGGCTCTCATGTTTCCTCAGAGAGCGTTCTATACAAATGACGGTCGACGGATTTCTTTCTTACACCTTCACTATCAACGCCGGTGTGCCTCAACGCTCCATACTATCTCGGCTACTCAGGCGAATATCCGCAGACAGCAGGAGGTCGTTCAAGTTGACAATGACCTGGAAAAATTTCTATCTTGGGGTGACAGTAACCAAGTGAAATTTAACGCTACAAAAACCCAGGCGGCAGTTTTTTCTAAAAAAGTTAACGTTGCTGAACCCAACGTCGTCATGTCGAGGCACTCCGTTCTCCTAGCATCGTCGCTCAATTTATTGGGCGTTAATTTGGAAGCAAATATGTCCTGGCATGAACATGTTGCAGGCATAGCAAGAAGATCTTCTCAAAAGTTGGGAATATTATTTCGAACCAGAAAGCTTTACACTGCACAACAACTGTTAATTATTTACCAAGCTCAAATTCAACCAACTATGGAATACTGCTCCCCTGTTTGCGACTTCGTTCCCAAACAGACACTGCATTTGTTGGATTTTGTTCAGAGAAGAACTGTTCGTCTGATTGGAGATCCGGAACTGACCGACGGCCTTGATTCGCTGGAACATCGAAGAACCGTTGGCGACTTGAGTCTGTTCTACAAGTATTTTCATGGAAAGTGTTCGAAGGGTGTAGCCCGTTTAATTCCTCCCAGAGCGGTGCATGTTAAAAATACACGTCGCCCTAATACTTCACATCCGTACGAGGTTCAGCTTGTTACTCCATGTACAATGCTTTTCAAGCAGTCTTTTATATGGAGAACATCATCGCTTTGGAATAATTTGCCCAGGGCTGTGCTTCCCACCGAGTACAGTTTACAGCGATTCAAGAACAACCTGAATCGCTTTTTCCGCACACATGCCGCTCCTGGAACGTTTTAGGGACTTCCCTGTAGCACGTGTGCTAGACCCTTCAAAAAAAAGTGAGAAATTATGTATGTATATAGCATTATAAGTCCTTTTCAAGGTTTCTGAATCAAGAAATTCAAAAATTAGTTTACTATTTTTATTACTTTCAATTTAAATCCCAGAAGGGGTGAAAGGGGGGAGGTCGTTAATTATTGTACAGTTTCAAAATTATTTTGAGAATTGTTTCAGGTTTTTGGGTGACGTAATTGACCAATTTTAAGCATATATTCCTAGTAAAATATATAAGAGATGTATAAGGTTACAGATGTTGCTTTATATATCGAATTATATACGATATTGAGAATTTTTCATGGCTTTTTGGATGAGCAATTAGAAAATTTTAAACATAATCATTTATAATTAAACATATATATATATATATATATATATATATATATATATATATATATATATATATATATATATATTATATATATATATATATATATATATATATATATATATATATATATATACGTGGCTGGTTTGAAAAGTCCGTGCAAAGTCCGAGAGATGGCACCACCGGCGCGTATCGAGGTCATGTTTAGTTACTAGCATCTCTTGAATGAACGCACACCAAGTTTCAGCCATATTGGTCTATTTCTTTGTGTTTGGCATTCGTGTGAATCAAGGAAGTCGAGTGATTTTCAAGAAATTGACGAAAAAGAATTTCGTGTGGTGATTAAACATTACTTTATGAAAGGCAAAACGCCTCAGGAGACTAAAGAGAAGCTTGATAAACATTATGGTGACTCTGCACCTTCGATTAGAACAGTGAACAGTGAACAGAATAAGTGGTTTCAAAATTTTCGGACTGGCCATATGGGCACAAGTGACGCTGAACGTTCTGGACGGCCTGTGGAGGTTACGACTCCAGAAATCATTGATCAAATCCATGATATGGTGATGGATGACAGAAGAGTTAAGGTGCGTGAGATTGCTAGTGCTGTGGGCATCTCGACTGAACGGGTACATAATATTTTGCATAAACATTTGGACATGAGAAAGCTATCCGCAAGATGGGTGCCGCGATTGCTCACGCTTGACCAAAAACGGAATCGTGTGAAGTGTTGCAAGGATGGTTTGCAGCTGTTCCAGAAGAATCCGGAGGACTTTAAGTATCGTTTCGTCACTGTGGATGAAACATGGATACATTACTATACTCCTGAGACCAAACAACAATCTAAACAATGGGTTACCAAGGAGGAATCTGCACCAAAAAAGGTGAAGACCGTTCCTTCGGCCGGAAAGGTTATGGCGACTGTCTTTTGGGATTCGCAAGGGATAATCCTCATCGACTATCTGGAAAAGGGGTAAAACTATTACAGGTGAATATTATTCATCGTTATTGGACCGTTTGAAAACCGAGCTGCAAGAAAAACGCCCGTGATTGGCCCACAAGAAAGTCCTTTTCCATCACGACAACGCACCAGCACACACCTCAGCAGTTGTGGTCGCAAAATTAATGGAAATATGATTCCAACTCGTTTCACATCCCCCCTATTCTCCAGACTTGGCTCCCTCGGACTACTATTTGTTCCCCAATTTGAAGAAATGGCTGGTGGGGCAAAGATTTTATTCAAACGAGGTGGTGATTGCAGACACTAATGGATATTTTGCAGACTTGGACAAATCCTATTATTCGGAAGGGATCAACAAACTAGAACATCGTTGGACGAAGTGTATAAGCCTAAAAGGAGACTATGTCGAAAAATAAAAAAAGGTTTACCCCAAACACATAAGTAGTTTTTATTTTTTGCACGGACTTTTCAAACCAGCCTCATATATATATATATATATATATATATATATATATATATATATATATATATATATATATATATGGGATGACATGGATGATATACGGTGTTAGAAGGATAATTGCGTATAACACGTAGGCTAAAAAGTTTTTGATCTGACACATTCAAAAAATTCATAGGATTTTATAGGAAGTACCAACCTTCAAACGACACGTATCAAAATTTCATGACATTCCGACGATTGGTTTACAAGTTACAGTGGTTTTAGTGACGCTACTTTTGATATTTTCAAAACGATGGAAAAAATAGAATTTCGTGTGCTGATTAAACACTGTTTTTTGATGGGGAAAAATACCGTTCAAGCAAAGCAATGGTATTGCGGGGCCTCTGCCCCTGGAAAATCACTCATCATTTACTGGTATGCTGAATTTAAAAGCGGTCGTACAGATACAAATAATGCTGAACGCTCTAGACGCCCAAATGAGGTGGTTACACCGGAAAATATAAGAAACTTCGCAAAATTGTTTTCAATGACCGTGAAGTAAAATTGCGTGAGATAGCTGACACCCTAAAGATATCAAAAGAACGTATTGGTCATATTTCGCATGAGCATTTGGGCATGAGAAAACTCCGTTCGAAATGGGTACCGCGTTTGCTCACAGTGGACCAAAAACAACAACGTGTTGATGAGTCTGAGTGCTGTTTGGAGCTGTTTATGCGCAATAAACAGATTTTTTCATACGATGAATGAAACAGGGATCCACCACTACACACCAGAATTAAATCGACAGTCAGTTGAACGGACAGCAGCCGGTGAAAGCCGCCCGAAGCCACCAAAGACACAACAGTCGGCTGGGAAGGATTTGGTCTCTGTATTTTGGGATACGCATGGAATAATTTTCATCGACTATGCTGAGAAGGGAAAAACCATCAATAGCGAATATTATATAAAGTTATTCGTACGTTTCAAGGCAGAAATCGCAAAAAACGGCCCCAAGTGAACAAGAAAAGATGCTCTTTCATCAAGACATTGCACCATGTCCAAGTCAATGGTTACGATGGCAAAATTGCATAAATTGAAGTTCGAATTGCTTCCCCATCCACCGTATTCTCCAGATTCGTCCCCCAGCGACTGTTATCTATTGGCTCCAGTGAACAAGTTATCGCCTACCTATTTTGAAGGCAAAGACAAATCCTTATACAAGAAAGGTATAGAAATCTTAGAAAAGCACTGCACTGATTGTATCACTCTTGAAGGAGATATTGATGAATAAAGTCGGATTTTGCAAAAAAAATGTGTTTTGAGCAGCTAGATCAAAAACTTTTTAGCCTAGGTGTATATCGTAACATACTTCTAGTTCAATGTTCTTGTCTTTCCATTATTTCTAATTTTACAGAATTTATATATAGAAGAGATTGTGATCTGATTACAGAGTAACCTAAAAAAAATGTTGTGTTGAATGTAGAACAAGTTTTAGAAATGTAAATAGTTAAGTTGAGGGAAAGATACTTATGGCACAGCAGGTAAATTATTGTATTTACTTTTCTTGCTATAGGGAAGTACTGTATTCATGGGAAAATTACCCTTCGAAATTTTTCTTTCCATGTTTTTAGATCACGAAAAACATACAATCCCATTATCGTCTTTGTGTGTCGACCTGACTGTCGGCCTGTCGACTGTTGGTACGATAACCCTCGAACGAGTTGATAATATAATACCCGAAGTATGGATGAAGCCTATAGCTCTTAATTGATATTATATTAGTGGAAGGATGTAGAAGAGATGGGAATTTTCTCACTCTTTACTCGAGGAACTCAAGTTTAGTACTTATTACATATTTGCGAAGAAAGTACTGGGTAAATAACTTAACTGACATTTTTTCCAAAAAATTAACCTTATTATTTGAAAATGTACGTAAAAATTGTGGCGGTGCAGCCGTTTTAGGAGCAATCAAGAGCTTGTACCTATATTTGTCGTAAATAGGCAACAAAAATGTGGGTTTGCGTAATTTCAGGTCAGCGATATAAACTCTGTTGGTGGCGATCATAATTTTTACGTGTTTGTAAACACCTTAAAACAAATTGATGCAGTTGTAATTTATTCAAAGCTAATTTAATCATATGAATTTAGTTTTAATTATTCTTTAAATGTGGATATTTTTTGTGTTCCTGTTATCCTGGTCTCTATAACAGACTAAATCTTTAATAAAAAAAAACTTTAAGCAAGACGGAAATAAAAAGTTCAAAGAGCACCTTTGATCAGAAGTTGTCGGTATGTAAATAAGCTCAAGATAAGAGAATAATATGAACCGAACCAATCGAGAAATGGTATAGAATTGAGTATAAATACCGAATATTAGGGACATTTAGCCAATTAGAAGTCACTCATATAAATATTTTTTTATGTAACAACCGTTTTCGATCACCTTATGGTATTTCCAGTCTAGTAGAAAGTGCAAGCTGGACTTTGATATAGATTGTCACAGATATGGACACCGTAAAGACAAGCATTGCAAAAAATATAGAGCTGAGATGATTAGCAAAGTAATATGAACAACTACCAGGTGTACAAGTATGAAATGCGCATTTTTTTTTTAAAAAAAAAAACATGTTAAATTCGGAAGAATGATAAAAAGTGCTTTATTCAAAGTATGCTCCATCGCTTGTTATACATTTTTCCCATCTTTCGGGCAATTTGTGAATACCACGCCAGTAAAAATCTTCCTCTTTTGCTGCGAACCATTCATCGAGCGATTTTTTCACATCTTCGTACGAACCAAAGCGCTGTTCAACAAGTGCGTGACCCATCAATGCAAACAAGTGATAATTGGAAGGAGCCAAGTCTGGTGAGTGCTTCCAACGTGTCGCGAACTGGTTTTGCCGTATGTGATGGAGCATTGTCATGAAGAAAAATGACTTTGTGTTGCCTCTTTCGGTATTCTGGCCTTTTTTCAAGCAGCGAACGGTTCAAATGGGTCAATTGTTGTTGGTAACGTTTAGTATTAACCGTTTTCCTAGGTTTTAATAGCTCATAATAGACCATGCCCCTCTGGTCCCACCAAACACAGAGCATCGTCTTTCTGCCAAAGCGATTCGATCTTGCGGTCGATGTGGATGGTGCGCCTGGATCTACCCATGATTTTTTGCCCTTGAGATTCTCAAAATAAATCCACTTTTCATCCCTTGTAACTATACGATGTAAAAACGACTTCCTTTTCTACCGAGCGAGTAAAATGTCACACGTGTTTTTGCGCTTTTCCATTTGCCTGTCGTTCAACTCATGTGGTACCCATCTACCGGTCTTTTGAATCTTTCCCATCTCTCATAGCCGATTGGAAACAGCTTGTTGACTAACGCCCAATTGCTCGGCAAGTTGTTTTTGTGTTTGCGAATCATCTTCGTCCAACAATGCTTACAATTCTACATCTTCGTATTTTTTTCGCGGTTTTCCACGTTCCTTTTCTGCAACATCGAAGTCCCCACTTCTGAAACGCCGAAACCATCGTTCTCACGTATCTTGCGATGGAGCATGTCCACCATAAGCTTCTCGAAGTAATCGGTATGATTCAACAGCAGTTTTCTTCAAATGGAAACAAAAAATTAATGCTGTCCGCGAATGCCCTTTGTTCGGTATAAATTTCGACATATTGAACAAAACAACACAACACTATGCACACACTTTTCCAATTTATCACTCGTGCTCGTCTGATACTTGTTGATGACACAACAAAATGGCGCAGTGTCAAATCTTTATAGCACAAACTGCATTGGTGCACCATCTGTTGTCTGAAATCCGCATTTCATACTTGTATACCTGGTATGTATTGGTTATATTGTGTTTTAGGTGTGACAGAGTGGAAGTTCTCAATAAACGATCCAAATATCTGCTTAAATGTATCTGGAAATTAGATATAACCATTGAACCAGTTTTTGTTTTACTTAATATTTTAGTGATTCTTTTCGTGTGCAGAATTTAATTCAGATTAGTTCAAGTTAGGTTCACCTTAATATTTTGCTCTTGGTTTTTTAAGGTGCAAGAAAAAATATAGATTTCTTCTTACGACGCTGTCTCCTCACGAAGGTTGGCGATCCATATAACTAAACGAACTTTAGAAACTGCTGCTAGAAAAATATTACTCGAACCAGATTCAAACCACCTTCTCATGTCCTTCAGCCAAGAATTTTGTCGTCTTTCGATCGTTTGCCCTTTATTTTGCCTTCAATAATTAGACATAACAATTCGTACTTTGGGCCCCTCAATATATGTCCAAAGTATTAAGTTTTTCTTATTTTTATTGTTGTTAGTAATTCCTTCTTTTTGTTCATTCTTTCCATTTCTTCTGTGTTTTTTTTTCATTTTCTGTACCCAAAAGATGCAAAGAAGGCATATATAAATGTATATTTCAAAAGATTCCACTCGTTTCTCGTAGTTCGAGACTAAAACTTGTGCGATGGAAAAATTTATTCATATTCATGTATGTTACTGAAGCCTGTTCAATTCGGGAATATATTTCCTTTCTTGGGTCCCACTTGTACCCTCCTGATTTCGAAGAATTCTGGTGGTAGATTTTTCTTTGTTTTTACCATCTACTTTGTTTCTCAAATATTCATAGTTAATCTAAATCTTTCGTTGGCTCTTTCGATTTGATTGACCAGTTGCTTCTTTCATATTTGATATTATTTGCTAATAGAACAGTATCATCAGCATACCGTATGTTATTCAATGTACTCCCATTAACTCTTATTCCTTCAATGAATTTATAGATGACCTCATTAAACATAGCATCAGAATTAAATCCGATAGTATTGATATGGGCAGAAGTAAAGGGGGAAGTCACAAAAAACAATATAACATTTAAAATAACGGGTGTCAAGTCCTTATTTGGTGATGCGATAAGTAATGTGAAGAGCAACTGGGAAAAATGTGAAAATCGCGTGATCGTAGAAGCAAAGAAAATGTGGGAATTGAATTACATTATTGACCAAATAATTGACCCGATAATTATTAATGTTGATCAAAGCTCTTTTTCTTATTTTAATAGCATGTACCGTTTAAATAGCCAGCAACCTCATATATAGTCTGATCAATGGATCTTTGCAGCCATGTGATCAACGCGACATCAAGAATATTCATACGATTCAATCGGCCGTCAATTCAGTGTCGGCGGTCTGAGTTTTAAATAATAATTCAAAAGTCGAAATAGAATTTAAAATTTTTCATCTGGTTTGGGAATTAACGGAAACTACAGATATATTAAATGTGTATGACGTGTAAAACACCCTAGTTCTTACTTGTGAAGGATATTTACCTCTCTGCATAAATCCAACGTCTAATATCACCTATTTTTATTTTTCAGGTTGCTATTAGATTATTTCGTGAGTAAATTTACTTTATGAAAAGTTTACAACTGTTATCTATTAGTTTTTTGAAGTTTGTGTAATGTTTGTAATGAAATTACCACACACACTTAACCAAAGGGGTGGTGGTGGTAGAATAGTAAACCGCAAAGAATATCGAACGCTTGTCTTTTCAATTTCAAACCACCAGAGTCATTGAAGCATGCTCAGAAAGTGATATTTGTTCTGTCAGGGAAATTCCTAGATGTACCATAGTTAATATATATATATATATATATATATATATATATATATATATATATATATATATATATATATATATATATATATATATATATATATATGCGAGGCTGGTTTGAAAAGTCCGTGCAAAAATAAAAACTAGTTATGTGTTTGGGGTAAACCTTTTTTATTTTTCGACATAGTCTCCTTTTAGGCTTATACACTTCGTCACATGTTCTAGTTTGTTGATCCCTTCCGAATAATAGGATTTGTCCAAGTCTGCAAAATATCCATTAGTGTCTGCAATCACCTCCTCGTTTGAATAAAATCTTTGTCCCGCCAGCCATTTCTTCAAATTGTAGTCCGAGGGAGCCAAGTCTGGAGAATAGGGGGGATGTGAAACGAGTTGGAATACTATTTCCATTAATTTTGCGACCACAACTGCTGAGGTGTGTGCTGGTGCGTTGTCGTGATGAAAAAGGACTTTCTTGTGGGCCATCGCGGGCGTTTTTCTTGCAGCTGTAATAGTTTTACCCTTTTCCAGATAGTCGATGAGGATTATCCCTTGCGAATCCCAAAAGACAGTCGCCATAACCTTTCCGGCCGAAAGAACGGTCTTCGCCTTTTTTGGTGCAGATTCCCCCTTGGTAACCCATTGTTTAGATTGTTGTTTGGTCTCAGGAGTATAGTAATGTATCCATGTTTCATCCACAGTGACGAAACGACGCTTAAAGTCCTCCGGATTCTTCTGGAACAGCTGCAAACCATCCTTGCAACACTTCACACGATTCCGTTTTTGGTCAAGGGTGAGCAATCGCGGCACCCATCTTGCGGATAGCTTTCTCATGTCCAAATGTTTATGCAAAATATTATGTACCCGTTCAGTCGAGATGCCCACAGCACTAGCAATCTCACGCACCTTAACTCTTCTGTCATCCATCACCATATCATGGATTTGATCAATGATTTCTGGAGTCACCATACGAAATTCTTTTTCGTCCATTTCTTGAAAATCACTCGACTTCCTTGATTCACACGAATGCCAAACACAAAGAAATAGACCAATATGGCTGAAACTTGGTGTGCGTTCATTCAAGAGATGCTACTAACTAAACATGACCTCGATACGCGCAGGTGGTGCCATCTCTCGGACTTTGCACGGACTTTTCAAACCAGCCTCGTATATATATATATATATATATATATATATATATATATATATATATATATATATATATATATATGTATCATTTCAAACCACAAGAGTCATTCAAGCATGCTCAGAAACTGATACAAATTCAGAACATTCTCTTGTAAGGTTGGAAACTGTAAAGTTGGATCCTGGAGATATTTTGGTCAGTTTTAACGTTGAATTACTATGCACAAATCTTCCAATTAACGATTAAGTTTTTACAGTACCAGACATATTTCGGCATAACAACGTTAATTTATCTTTGGAAATCTCCAAAGATAGATATTAAGTCTAATATAAACATGTTTGTAACCTACATGTTTGGTTTTCTAAGGAATATTTTATGAACAATCTTTAGAAATAGCTATCGGCTCTCCTGTAGTAGCAAATATATTTAAGGAAGTGTCTAAAAAAAGTACCTTGAACTTAGCTCCTTTCAAACCAAAATATTGGTGTAAATATGTTGACCAAACATTTGTTATCTGGCCATATGGTGAAAAAATCCTAAATGCCTTTTGCAGTCACCTCGAATAGCAGTCAAATATAAAATTTATAATGAAACGGAATCACGTAGTACCCTTCCTTTTTTAGATGTGCGATGTAGGTATTAGGTCTACAGAAAGCCATACCAACAGGAGGGTGGATTGAAAAGTCTTGTACAAAACAAGGTAAATAACATTTTTCTGCAAGAACAAATAATTATTTTCCAGCATAATCTCCATTGAGCCCAATACAAATATTTCCGCGAGATTCCAGTTTTTTTATTCCCTCAGAGAAAAAAAAGGTTTCAAATTGTGCATAATACTCGTTTACAGCACAGATAACCTCTTCACCCGACTAAATTTTAGGAAACAAAAAAAAAGTCACTTGGGGCCAAATCTGGGGAATAGGGTGGGTGGAGAACTATTTCAATGCACGGCTAGTACACTTTAGCTATTGTAATGGCCGATTTATGTGCACGCGCATTGTCCTGGTAAAGGAGTACTTTTTGCCTGCTAATCTTGGTCGCTTCTGCTTCAACTCACTATGGAAACGGTCCAATACCGTTGCATAATAACATACAGTCACTTTTTTACTTTTTTCCAAATACTCAAACATAATGACCCCCTGTGAGCCCCAAAGCATTATTTAATTATCGTTTTCATGCGTTGATTTGAACAGTAAATGTAAATTTAGTTAAAAAGCTTTTTGATATTTCTTTCATAACTATAAAAATAATAATATTCTTTTTAATTGAAATCAAGTTTAGTTTCTGGATACCCCCCGTTGATAACACTCAGAGATTTTGTAATTCTTATTTTTAACATGTCTTTATCCTTTTTGTTATTAAAAACATGTGCAATAAAAACTAAGAACTGCATATGAACACACTTTACAACTCTTAATATAATCATATTCTTATTGTGATTCTTTATATTAGCGAAGTGGAGAAGTGAACATAACCTCATTTTTTTTTTTTGAGTTTCGTTATTTTTGTGATTTGTTTTCTTATTACATAAATGAATCTATAAATGGAAAATGTGTTAAGAAGGCCCAAATGGGTTGGACCATAATTTCATAAGTTTCTTCTTCATTCCTTTCTAAAAAAAATCAAATGATGATGAATACATGAATTTAGCCCATTACAGTGAATTAAAAACTTTTCAAAAATGACCTACACATCTGCCATTAAAGATGACAAAAATTATTCAATTGCTACAATTAAAAAATTTACATATACGTATCATCAAAAATATGTAAAATATCTTAAATTTAAACTTTCGTAGTATTTGACGACATTGCATTAAAAAAAACAAAAAAAAGTTAGGTTAAGTTTGTGTTCCTGTTCTATAAAAAGTTTTTTCAATTCACCACTCGAATCATCGATGTCGGTGGAACGGAAATGGGGAGTATCCCGGATATTAGTATTTAATGGATAAATATAAAAAGTCTCTAAATTAAAGTTGTATCCAGAAGGGGTTACATACTCCTGGGCGCTGCAAAAAGTTTGTATATTTAAACAAATATATTAAAGGTTATTAAGGGAATAATACAAAGGAATGGCGATTATATATTTTTATTGTACTTTAGATTACAAGAAAAAAATTTGTTTGAATATGTTTTAAATGTTAACATTTTTTTGTAGCGGGTTAAATAGACCATTGATGAAAACTATGATGCCTCCTTGTCTGCAGGAGAACTTCACAAAAAATAATCCATTCTGCAAAAATAAAAATTAATTTTATAAAATAATGTAATAGTTAAAAATTGTCGAAGGTTTTTTTTTCAAAAATAAAAAATTTACGGTATTTCAACAGTTTGTATAAAAAATAATTATTAAGATTTAAAAAAAAGTTAAAAAATATTAAAAATTAATTGAGTAATATTGCAGACAGTGTATGAAGACAGGTAGCGGTCCCAATCCGAGACCAGGTCATATTTAATGCTATAACTTTTGAATGGAATGGAATTTTCTTTAAAAAAGTTTTGTGAATAATTCTTAGACGTATCGAGAATAAAAATTCTTAAAAAAACAATCAAATTTTTGAAAATTTGAGGTGTATGTATTGCTAAGTTAATATGAATGTGCGATAATAAAATATTTAGTGAAATTGCATATGTTGCACTGAACTATGCAACCTCTAAAAACATCTGTCTAATTTTACATAATAGTATTTCATTACTTTTCTGTTAAAATGAATGGTTAGATTGGGCAAACTTACTCTACCTACAAAATAGTTCTAGTTCACTCCCAAAATCATTTATGCAGATAAAAATAACATTATCCTAACACTACACAACAGTTATCACCACTACTCCGTTTATTTTTGCACTCGACGCTGGTGATGCTAACCATGTTAGAATCATCACGAACGATTAGTGAGCCAACAGTTAGTCAGCGCTCCTAATAATGTTAATATGGTTATAAAGACGCGTGTCGCGTCCAAAAGCTAAAGAATCCAAAATCTCAACATTTAATTTTAGAATATTTTCCTAGTGCCTTGTATACATAAGTAAAAAAAAAAATAAGCATAGCTATGATAACAATAAGAATAACGAACCTCTCAAATAAGCATCCTTATATCTTCGTTAATAAGGGAGATTGCTAGCTTTTATAAGGGAATTTTTATATTATTATATTACTGCGCAACTTTTAAAAGGTGGGTTCCAATTTAATATCCCTGTTATTTTTAGATTACAGCAATCATTGCTGTAAATAGGGAAACAATTCCATCATCTTGCCACTGCGCATGTTTCAAATAACGCTAAGAAGAGAGTCTTTATATTTAATTTTTTCTCTTTAATTTTATGCATGAGTAAAATAATTATAGGGACAAAGCCATACCAAAATAATCATTACAAAATCTGGCTTATTATCTCCATTATTTATATGTGGACTGCCATTAATAGAGAGATTTTGCAAAGTTTATTTTGGCAGACCATTGTCTTTATCTTTATTTGAAGCAGGCGCCCACCGTTTGAAGCTTGCGCAGTACAGAAACAAAATAAGAGGAACCTTTATTAAAGATAACGATTTCCCTTATTGAGTAACTTATAAGAGAGGTTATTTGAAGTTCGTTATTCTTCTCGCTGTTATAGTAGGGCCTGTTTTTTTTCCTACTTAGGTATATAAACCACTAAGAAAATCCAGTAAAATTGAAATTATAATCTTTTATTGCAAATAATACTGACAACACTTAATTAGTGTTTAGATTATGTTGAGATTTTACAATCTTTGGCACAATGACATTACAGTGTGTGTAGTGCTAATTTCAAATGAAATTTTATTTATCGCGCATTCGTATAAACTTGGAAATATTGAAGGTAGTGATAGAAACCTGCTAGACACAATTTTAATTTAGAAACTTGTGTTGATGCATTAAATACTAATAGCCAGTTTCCTTAACCATAAAATGAATTTAAAAAATCCTCGAACTTTACAGAAAATGAATACTAACCTAACTTTGCAATTCTTTTGCGTCAATCTTGCGCATGCTTGAAATAACGATAAGGACAAAGGAATGTGAAAGATAAGCGTTCCAAAATCTCTCTAATAGCACGAGTCAGATTCTCTTAAAATATTGTTTTGGGATTGATACCTGTCAAAAATGAATTACTGCACGATATGGATAATTTGGAACAGTATAATAGTACAGCAAATGAAGCATTTTGGCTTGCAATTTTTTCGTCCAGCATGGATTTACTTGAAATTTTCACAGAAGGTAGGGAATAGCCCAAGGATCATTTTCTATATCATGCCGCTGTACGTTAAAACCTTGGGGGTGGTTGCCACCCTATCTCGGGGGTGGAAATTTTTTATTATGTTTTAACTATAGGAGTCGATGGAAGAAGTAATTCTAAGAAAAAAATGTTCTTTACGTTTTCTTCGTAAAACTAATATTTTTCGAGTTATTTGCGGTTGAAAGTAACAGTTTTTCGACGAAAAAATCGACTTTTTTAAAGGGTTTTTTGCGAATAACTCGAAAAATATGCATTTTATCAAAAAACTGTTGAGAACAAAATTGTAGCTTTTAAAAAAACAAACAAAATCCTTTTTTATAATTTTTCTACGACCAATACGAACCGAGATACGGCATGTTAATGGTTAGCTTTTTTTCGTCAAATGCATAATTTGAAAGATTCAAAGCCAAATAACGGGAAAACTTTGCATTTTTCGAGGAAAACTTATAGAATTTTTTTTTAAAGTATATAATTAGACCTTTTAAAAAACGTCTCTTGCATGAAAATTAAGCTACTTATGATCAAAATAAGGTCGGTACCTACTTTGTTCTACGAAAAAATCTGTGAAAAAAACCCCCTAACTACCCCCCTAATTAAAATTGATCTTCACCCTTCTGTGATTCTGTTTATATATGTATTATCAATACACCCAAGAAGTTTGACCAATTTAAAATGCCTAATTTTAGAAAAATTGGAGTTTAAAGAGTACCAAATTGTAGCTTTTTTAATGGCTAAAATTTCCCTGTGCGTAGATTTTCTGTATAATGAATATTTGGCGAGATATAGCCATTTAAAACCTCTATTTACGGGCGAACACCACCTTATTCGAGCCCTTTAAACTCACCCCATTTAAAAACTAAGGGATCTTAAGGAATTTAATTCACATAGTCTTATAGCTCTTGAAAAGCCCTACAAAATCGTTTTTGAAAAAACTTTCAATCACTAAAAATAAAGGAGCTATGTTTAAAAAACCTTTTCCTCATGCATTTACTGGATGCGATACCGTATCAGCTTTTTATAATAAAGGTAAAAAAAAAATTTTTTGATATTGTAGAAAAAAAAAGACTCGACGTGAGAGAACACGCCGAGATTCTTTATAGTACTACTGTCAAACCCGAAGAAATTTTAGAAGCCGGCAGATACTGCGCAATAATGTTGTACGGAGTTGCCAAAGATACACAGCTCAAAAAGTTAGAAAAAATAAAAGATTTGAAAGCTTTTCTCGAGCAGATGCGACATGAATATTCTATCAAAGCCACAACAAAAAACAGTGCGGTTAAACTATCTTCCCTTCTGCCCACTGTTGATGCCTTAGACGAGCACACAAAAAGATGCTACTACCAAATTCAACAGTGATTTGGAAATGAAAACATTCGAGCAACAGATTGGGGATGGTACTTAAAAGAAGGTTTATTACACCCCGTGCGCATGAACAAACCGCCTGCACCCGATGAACTTTTAAAAATGATTTTTTGCCAATGCAAAAAAGGGTGCGGCGTTTTATGCGGGTGCAGAAAAGTTGGGTTGTATTGTAATTCCACTTGTTCTGGGTGCTCGGGTGAAGACTGTAATAGTAGTCCACAAGTAATCGAAGAAGACGAAGATGACATCGACCACGATGAAGATCGAATCAATGAGACAGACTTTTAAAAAACGTATATGTATTTGTATCTGTATTTGTAAATTTAGTCGTCTATGTATGTAAATGTATGTGAATATGCGGTGTATTTTTGTGTTAATAAATTTTTTTTTATGTAATTCTACTTTGTTTTCTATTTAGATCTATTAAATTACTTTATAAAAATTGCAATGTTATTAAGGGTGGTTTTTAAGGGTTGAAATATTATGATATTATATCCTAAAGCATAAAACAATCATTATTTAACCAATCCAAACCAAATTTTACCCATATTAAGGTTTACAATGTTATTTTATAATTTTTGACAATAAGGGGTAGTTTTCACCCCTAAAAATAATCAACGCCCATGATAATGATATAGAATATGAAGTAGAGGGTGAGATGAGCCTAAACCCAAATTTTTATGCAAATCGATGCAAGACGAAATCATTTTTTTAGGATAAATAATTTTTTTTTATATTAAGCTCTAACAAGGCTTGATTTTTAAGGGTTAAAACATTATGAAATTGTATCCTAAAGCATAAAACAATCCTTATTAAACTAATCCAAACCAAATTTTACCCATATTAAGGTTTAAAATGTTATTTTCTAATTTTTACAATTAGGGGTCATTTTCACCCTTAAAAAACAAAAAGCTTACAACGGCACGATATAGAAAATGAACTAGAGGGTGAAATGAGCCTAATCCCAAATTTTTGTACAAATCGATGCTGGACGAAAAAATTGCGAGGTTTTGCCATTTTTTGAGCTTCATTTCCTGTACTATAAGTAAAGTTGGTGAAGTTGGAACTCTTTAATCTAAATAACTGTTAACAAGAATACATCTACTGAAATTAGTTAGATCGAGAAGACACATGATACCGTGAAGAAACGTACGAGAAGGTTAGTATTAATATTATTCTCGTAAGAGATGATTTATCCCTTTTCAAATCCCCCTTTATTTTCGAAAAACTTCAGTCTTCTTTGAATTTCACCCTCAGCCAGCTCTGTCCCCTTTCGCTACTAAAGATCTCTAACAATCCCGGATACTAGATATTTCAGTAAATGAAGCTGCCAATAGAAAATCAAAAGCGTAGAAGAGGTTTGCCGTACAGAAACAAACAGAAACTTATATATAAAGAGCTTTTACTTGATATCTGCCGCTTACTTATACGCCGCAAGTACAAAGTAAACAGAATCACACAGACTTGCCTCTGTTATTCCCGTACCTATATAATTAATTACGAAATTACTTCGAACTTTCGACTATTATTAAAGTTTGTAAGATATAACAGGGGGCAATTCAAATAAACAGTCAACTTTATGGCCACTAACGCGCTTATTTTTCTTAACTATTTACCATTAAATTCGATTGTGTACACTAAATTCCCATTATCGTAAAAGTAGCTTTGTATAAACCGTGAAAGGATCTTACGTTTTTAAATAGCAGCATTAAATTTTAATCAACCCATTAAGGAACATAAAATCGGCTCGAAATATTAACTTTTGCTGCAGACAATAACAGAAGTATACAACATAAATATAAAAAGACACTCGTATGTGGGTAAATTACATTGAATTCCAGTTTAAGAATCCAGGTCACATGCACTAATTTTATTCTATTGGGTCTCCCTCCGCCACAACAAATTTACATTAAAATAAGATAAATCACCTAATGTGCACATAGGATTAGTTTATTGCATCAACTACTAATACGAGGGTTGTTCCAAACGTTCTCAGCCTGACACAGATATGGCGCCAAGATGAACAAATTATTATATTTGTTAAGTTTTACTTACTACGAGGGCTGTCTGATAAGTTCTCGGCCTAACAATGAAGGATTTTTTTTGACGTGAAATATGTTTTATTTTTCAATATAATCTCCTGAAACTTCGATACATTTATTCCAACGTTATTCCAATAATTCAATACCATCATTAAAGTGTGATTCCGGAAGGTCTGGAAAATATCTATCCAGGGCTACAATAGTTTCATCATTTGAATCTACATCAATCATACTCTCCAGTCAGGAATTTTTTCAAGTTTGGAAATAGAAACTAGTCAGAGGGAGCCAAATCTGGTGAATAGGCTGGATGTTCAAGCAAGTCATACTATAATTCGTTGAATTTTGCCATCGTCAAAACATTTGTGTGAATACGTGCATTGTCTTGATGAAAAATGATTCTGCTTTTCGTTAAAGCAGGTCTTTTCTCACGAATTTTTGCATCCGACTAATTCAAAAGGTTACAATAATATTCAGAGTTAATTGTTTTACCTTTCTGAAGATAATCGATCAACAAAACACCTTGGTAATCCCAAACAAACTGTTGCCATAACCTTCCCTGCTGATGGAACAGTCTTTCCTTTCTTTAGTGCACTTCCACCGGGTTCAATCCATTGTTTCGACTATTGTGTATAGTTCATGGTGGATCCAATTCGTTCTTTTGAGGTGCCTATGTCCACAGCTATTTCACGCGCTTTCCTTCGTCGATCGTCTAACACCATCTCATGGACTTGTTGAACGATTTGTGGTGTTGTAGCAGTTTTTGGACCACCTTCGCGTCGATTATCTTCGAGGTTTGTACGACCAGATTTAATAAGAGCCACCCATTTTTTCACAGTGGAAAGTGAAGGTGATACATACTTGTACACTTTTAATAATTTAAGATAAATTTCTGTTGGTCTTAAACCATCCGAAACAAAGAATTTAATCACTGCACGATATTCAATTTTTTCCATTTTAAAAAATCAACGTCAAATTAAACAACTGCTACAACTCGAATGAATTGACACATCGAAATAAAATTTTACATGTGTTTATATAAAGGATGGAACTTTTCAATACAATTATGGTTTCACAGTTTCTAAAGCTATCCATGTATCAGACCGAGAACTTTTTAGACGACCCTTATAGATGGCTGTGAAGTTTCACATATGTGTTTTTAGTTGTCTTTTTGTAAATGTGCAAACAAACAAGTTTAAATATTTTTTAAAAAAGGGATAAAATTGAAGTGCTACCTCGTTTTAAAAGGTTCAACTCTTACGGACATTCGAAAAGAGCTAAATGCTACAGTAAACTATTCTTCCCCTTCGTTTTCGACTATTAAAAAGTCTTTAAACTTGTCTAAACATAATTTCAGTGAATTTTTTCCACGTTCCATATAGCAGACTAGCCGGGCCCGCGGCTCCGCTCGCGTGGACTTGAGTCACTACTATCGTCACTGCTTATTCCTTATATTACCCATCGTAATAAAATATCTCCCATTATTTCCCCTTATCTCCCAATATTTCTCCTTATCTACCATTATCTCCACATAATTTCCATTATCTAGGCTTATTTCTGCTCATCTCCCATTATTTCTCCTTATCTCCCATTATTTCTCCTTATCTCCCATTATTTCTCCTTATCTCCCATTATCTTACCTTATTTCCCATTATCTAGGCTTATCTCGACTTCTCTCGCAATATTTCTCCTTATCTCCCATTATTTCTCCTTATCTCCCATTATCTCACCATAACTCCCATTATCTAGACTTATCTCTGCTTATCTCCCATTATTTCTCTCTATTTCCCATTATCTATACTTATCTCCCATAACTCACCTTATCTCCCATTATCGAGGCTTATATCGAATTATATAGAACATACGTTTAAATTTATAAAAACACGTAAATCGAAAAAGTGGTTCTCGAGTGATAAGCGCATTAACGGACAGACAGACAGACAGAGAGACATTGCATTTTATATATATTATAGATTATAGATATTCTTTGCTACATAATATTGTTCTATATTTAATGGTTTAGATTGTGTATTGCAAGAGAACGCGCTAGCGGCAAACTTTTTTCCGACTTCATTCACTATTATCGTCACTGCTTATTCCTTATGCTACCTATCGTAATAAAATATAGCCTATAACCTGGCCGGAGAACATATGTATGTTTTAAAAAAAAAAGTACGAAAATCGGATGAGTGGTTCTCCAGTGATAAGCGCACTAACGGACAGACAGACAGACAGACAGACAGAGATACGTTGCATTTTATATATATTATAGATGTAATAAAATATATATCTATAACCTGGTCAGAGAACATATGTATGAATTTAAAAAATCACGTAAACTGGATTAGTGGTTCTCGAGGGATAAGCGCACTAACGGATAGACAGACAGATAGAGAAACGTTGCATTTTATATATATTATAGATATAGATTATTATTATTATTATATAACCTGGCCAAAGAATATATGTATGAATTTAAAAAACGACGCGTAAACCGGATAAGTGGTTCTCGCGTGATAAACGCACTAATGGACAGACAGACAGAGAGAGAGACATTGCATTTTATATATATTGTAGATTATAGATTATAGATATTCTCTGCTACATAATATTGTTTTATAATTAATGGTTTAGACTGTGTATTGCAAGGGAACGCGCTAGCGGCAAACTTTTTTCCGACTTCACTCACTATTTTACGTCACTGCTCATTCCTTATGCTACCTATCGTAATAAAATATAGCCTATAACCTGGCCAGAGAACATATGTATGTTTTAAAAAAAAAAGTACGTAAATCGGATAAGTGGTTCTCCAGTGATAAGCGCACTAACGGACAGACAGACAGACAGACAGAGAGACGTTGCATTTTATATATATTATAGATGAAACAATCAATTATCCTTACACGTCAGCGATGAAGAAGTAGTCGAAACATGATTGGGAGCAGCAAAAAGTCATGGTTACGGTTTTTTTAAATCACCGTGGTGTTGTGGTCATACACTACATGGAGAAAGGTAGAACCATCACCGAGGAGGATTATACTTCCCTACTGGATCAACTGAAGGGTGCTATTCAGGTGTAAGTTCCGCATCTCGTAAAAAAGAAAATATTTTTTCATTGCGACGGATTGTTGCTGCACATCTGCATTACCTTCTCTTTGAAGAGAAGGTAATGCAGATGCTCACTTCTACCGTATTCATCTCATTTGGCTTCCAGGGATTGCTTCTTGTTTCCAAAGTTGAGAAAACGGCTGGATGAACGAAGGTTCACTTAAAAATGATGAAGTTTTACAGAGTTGGATAAATATTATTGTAATCAGGGTATTAAGAAGTTGGAAAGTCAGGACGAAATATTTTGATTTGCAAGGTGACTATGTAGAAAAATAAAAAAGAAGTTTTCTTTTTAATTTTGCAATTTCTCTGTTAGGCGAAGAATTTTTGGAACGACCCTCATAAATTGGTGAAATTTATGACATTGTCAAACATAATAAGATGGAACGTAAATAAGAAATAAAAAAACTAAGGAGAAATAATAAAGAAATTGACAGAAAAATTCTTAGAGAAAAGACTGACGAATAACAACAAGAACTATTAGTAGTAGTACGAATGGAGAGACTTAAAACCAAGCAATGCAACCAGATGAATCGTTTTTGCCAACCTCCAATTATCTTCTAGGTAATGTCAGCTAGACGAAACTATAGCTTAACATGGAATTCGAACGACATGGTCGGTAGATGATTCTCTCATAGCCCGCTGTTTTACGGTCTTATTCTTTTTTAACTTCCCGCTAGCTACAAACCTCTACGGGGCCTGCTTAATGTTCATTAGCAACGACGTTTAAAATTTTCTGCTTGACTTCAGACGTGCATTTCATTCAAGAGGGCACTCTCTGCGTCCTCCGCCTTCCGGCTCAAGTAACCATGCGCTTAACATGTCATTGATCCTTGAAGCCCAACTTCAAGCATCTACTCCACCAATACGAAGCAGCGGTGCCTTCATCGTCAGTCTCACGGTCCGAGCGGCTTCTCACCAACACCGTGCTAGGTAGTTTTTCCGGAAGGGTTAACACTCAGTCCTCTAAGGCAGTCTTCATATGTCCACAACTAGAACTAAGAAGGAACCTATATGAAAATAAAATAAGAAAGGAAAACTAACTAGAACTAATAAATAAGATGATGACAATTTTACAAATAGGAAAAATACAAGTAAACTACAAAAAGTAAATAATATTAAAAACGATACTAAACACCTCCTGTAAAAAAGGTGAGAGCTAGCCAGTAAAGATAAACAAGACATCACAAAATTCATTGAACTAAATAAAATTGTAAGGCAATTAAAGAAAATAAAAGCTTAAAATTATTAATCCCCTGAAAACTGAAGATGAAACAGTAACAAACAATAGAAAATATTTCAAATAATAAAAAAATACTATCAAAATATCTACAGTTTTAAGGTAGAAAAGACCTTAGAATATAATAAGCACTACTAATTAGCAATTATAGACCTTTTATTGGGTAGAGATATGGACAATTATAAAAGCATTACTAAATCCAAATGAATATATATTTAAAGAATTAACCAATATAGGAAACTACATTCAGAAACAGAAAAACATTAAAATTATAGGAGGAATAAAGCGAGACTTGCAAAGAAAACCAAGGGTAAGATGTAAACTACTCAACCCGACATAAAGAGAGCAATCGTAAATATAACGCTAAAAGACAAGAAATCTATAGAATTGATTAAAGACTGTATCGAAATGGAAGAGGGTACGATAATATTAGGAAACAGAACAGAAACGGGTGAAGATAAATGGAGGAGGCATATGTCCATTGAAGGACGATCAACCTGGATAGAGTGATTTCATCTCCTTGGCATAAGAAGTCTATGGGTGTCCCATAAATAACTTCAAATTTGTTTTGCTTAACGCGCCAAACGTGACGGGCACATAACTCCTGTCACTTTTTTGCCTTTAATACAATTCACATAGCATAAATAAGCGTCCGAGTGTTCAATTGATTCAAGAGTGGGTGCAGAAGTTTGAAAACTGATTTAATTTTAGGTAAACTTTGATCAGGATGACTAAGGATATCAAGAACTGATGTTTACGTGTGCCTTCGAGTGTCTGTCCGCCAGAATCCTATTTTATTAATATGCAAGATATAAAGTATCATAAATATGGCCGAGTGTTCTTTACAATGCATTCTTAGGAAATATTAATGTCTATTTGTCTACAAGATTTGCTGGTGTCGGAAATAAAGTCTGCTCCGCTTGGAGGCTCAACTCCCCTAAATTTTTTATCTTTTTCGATCGCTTCTCAACATTTGCTAACATATTTTTCATTTTAACAGTTTTTCCACTTTTTTTTTAACTGATATTTAAGTAAGGCATAGCCTCTTCCTTCTGTCATTGACTGTTGTTATAACATATTTATGATTGATTGCTTATTCTAAGTTAACCTAAGCATTTACACTAGTGATTCTCTACTAACTTAACCTAGGAAATGGGTTTATGATATGATTGTGTTCTAGCCTAACTTAACCTAGGACTTATGCTAACGGCATGGTAACCAACGTCTTCATCGGAAAAAATGGCGGGCATGCGGGAGGATATGGTAGGCGTCCGTGATGATTGGGTTGAGGTACTAGAACGCTTTTTCCATGAAGTTCAGTTTTCCTCATGAATGCCTTTACGGTTGGCGCACCGAGGTCTCTGTGTATTTGATTCTTCCTCATGAACCATGGGGCTCCCGTGATCATCTTCAGGACCTTGTGCTGCACTGCCTGAAGTTGGGCTCTCCTTGTCTTGGAGAGCTGGCACAATATTGGGCAGGCGTACATAGGACCTGCCTTTACGATGGTATTGTAGATCATGAGTTTTGTTTTAGTTTGCAAATTGCTGGAGCGATTTATAATGGGATATAATTTGCCGAGCAGTTGCTTAGCTTTCTTGGTGGCAGTGCAGACCTGGTTTTTCTAGACGAGCTGTTTGTTGTACTGAATTGTATTTGCCCATTGGATGCGAGAGCTCTGTTCTTGGAGAAGATGATGGCTTGAGTCTTGTTTGGGTTCAGCTTGATCCTTCAGCGGTCAAACCAGGAGTCAAGGTGGTCCAGGTGACGTTGTAGTCTGCTCGTGATGATGCAGCTGATTCTGGATTGAATGATTATGATTGTGTCACCAGCATAAAGGGGGAGGTTGGTTTGATCAGATTTGAATATTGGCTGTGAAGATGTTAAAGAGGTATAGGGAGAGGACGGAGCCATAGGGGACACCGGCTCTGATGGCCTTGACGTCAGAGGTGACCGTGTCCACTCTGACTTGACTTTAACAGTAACAACAAATCCTTAAATGACGACTTGAAACGCAGTGCTCGTTTTACATACAATGCAAGATTATTTCGTTACAAATATCTTTATATTAAATTATTTTATAGTGTAGCAAATGTTTATTTATTATGTTACTCTACTTTTGTCCAATATTCGACATTGATTTTATTAACTTGCTTGACAATGATTAAATTTTATATCAGCTCTCGGTCTACAGATTTCGTTTGTAAATTCCCCACATGTTATACTCTGATCTGATCATCTTTCCCACCTTTGTAATGTAAAAAATTCAGGTGTACTTCATAGTTTAAATTCGCAAATAAAACATCTTATAGATGGATGAATACGAATACGCAAAAGCCAGTCAGTTTTGTAAGAAGAATAATAGGATGTGCAAACAAAGACTCCGTGAGGGGTTAGTTCTAAATGGGAGCTTTTGTTCGGGTTTAAAGGTTGTCGTATCTCGTGACCTAATCCCAAGAATTATTTCTCAATTACAAGGTTATTTCATACACAGATTACATTTTAGAGGCATTTAATGCGCCATACCGACAAAAATATAGTAGATTATAACTGATAAATAGACACCGGCATAAACAAATTTATATATCTTGAAATACATTAAAAAATACTATAGTAAATAAGCAAATATGAAATATTTCTTTCTTGAAAAAGTGGAAGATGTAGAGAAGTGTTGCTTCTAAACATTCCACCTGCTGACAATAACCTAAAATCCATAAATATTTACTGCTCTATCATCTTTAAACTCCATTTGAGAAAGCATCTCGTCATATCCCAACTCATGTGCTGAGCTAGGAAGAGAACAAACTCAAATCAGAGATACAAATTATTGCATCTTACTGATAAACTGTAACGTCCTTGCTAATGATGCAAACAAATAATCTACGAAACTGGTTCATAAATGAGAGAAGTACTTCTTGAGGTTACATTTATTACAATATGTTTCAACCAAATTATCTTGGTCTTCATCTGTTGTATTTATAACTAAAATAATATATGTATACGTGAGCACATGGAACTTACCACAGAAATTAATAAAATTATGGACTTATCCAAGTATTAAGCGTCATATATGTAAAACATTAATATTCCTACTATTTAAATATAACGTTAATATAAAATAAAATAAAAATTATTTCCACACTTCACTGTAACAGAACACAACACGCATTCAATATATCTTTATGAAGATGTGATTTGGTTTATTTTTTTATGTTTAATAGTCTAATAAATAGTCTAATAATTTAAGTTAAAGACGAAATAAAGTTTCTGTTGAAGTTTTAAATTCGCATGGCTTATGAATATATTGACAAAATGATAGACTCTAGTTTCATTGAGGGCAAGTAAATAATTTGGCATAAATTGGTAAACTATTTGAAATTTGACAGGTGGAAGCTAAAAACGTGGAACACTTTACTTTTTAACCATGCTAATCTTCTCCGTATCGTTTTAAATTTAGTGTAAATATTCGCCATTAAGATTTATATACTACTGCATGCGTTCCTACTAATTCTCGAAACATTTTTTCCACTCTGAAGTTGGTACCTCGACAATATGGTTTTGGAAGGATTCAACAGCTTTTTAAGGTGATGGAAATCGCTGTCCATTCATTTTTTTTTTGATGTTCGGAGAGAAAAAGAAGTCGTTAGGCGATAAAACAGGTAAATACGGGTACTGAGACATTAATTGGATTATTTTTTCGTCCATCAAATAATCAATTGTTTGACGTGCTCTATAAGAGCAGGCCTTGTCATGATGAAGAAAGATGCTACATTTTCGATTGATTTTCCTAATTCATCGATGACTTCTGACAAACAAATTATTGTATACCATAATTGTTCTACGATTATCCAAAGCAATGGTTGGACATGTTTGATATAACCAAAGAAACAACCCACCATTTTCTTAGAAGTACTTCGCGATCAAACCACTTTTGTTGGATTCGGTTTATTTTGGAACACCCAAACAGTTGATTGTTGCTTAGTTTCCGGCTCATACGAATATATCCAAGTTTCGTCTTCTCTTACGATAATGTATACGGATTTTGTATGTCCTCAGTTGAATGTTTCCTTACACCAATTAATACGAGCCTATGTTTAAGTTTCAATCAAATTATGCGGAATCCATTGGGAACCAATCTTTTTTACAGCTAAATGTTCATGCAAAATCGAATGTACTGCAATTTTCAATATGCCTAAGGGTGCCTCTACTTTACGATAAGTCACATGCCGATCCTCTTCAATCATGTTGCGCACAGTATCGATGTTTTTTAGAACAACAACTGATTTTGGTCGAGCTTCACGAAGTTCATCGCTGACGGAAGCACGATCATGACATGATTACCAAAAAAGAACAGCGTGTGGAGGTGAAAATTTGTTTTAAACTAGCAAAAAGTGCTACTGAAACATATGAAATGATTCCAGGAGAATTTGGAAACGAATCCCTGAGCCGTATGCAAACTTTCAAGTGGCTTATGCAATTTAAGATCGGCTGTACTTTAACGAAAGATAAGTAGCGTTTCCGAAGACCCTCGACTGCACTCACAATTTACTAAGCTTTAACTTTGGAGCAAATATACCTTGACATTATCTTATTGCACACGTAGCAAAGAAAATTTCTCAAAAGCTGAGAATATTATTTCGTACTAGAAACATGTATATTCTTCTTCTCAACCCAAGTTTGTCTACTCCTGGACGTAGGTCTCTTCTAATCTATTTCACGCTTCCCTGTCTTTTGGCACCTTTAACCACTGCTCGTCCGCTACTACTCTTATATCATCGACCACCGTTTCTGTGGACGTCCAAAGCCTCTTCCTATTTCTCTGGGTCTCCATTCTGTGGTCCTGTACACCTATCTGCCTCGGAATGATCTAGCCCATATTCACTTCATCCTTGCCACCTCCAGTTAATCCTATACAGAACACAAATTCAATAATTGGGACCCTTTTAAATATGTCTTATATTTTTTAGATTCTTGCAAATCTCGTTAGAAACCTTAATTCTACAAAATGTCTGGCTGTAGGTCTTACTGAACTGTTCGATTTTATTTATAATCCATTTTGCCTGTGTCTATAATAAGCCAGCAATGGTGTAACGTTCGTATTTTAATTTTAAATTGACTACAAAAAAATGCAGCACTAAAAGTTTGTTTTTAGTGTTTCTTATGGAACACTTATAAGATCACTTCGGTGTCTATCCGCATGTTCGTCTTTCTATCTGGTTGCCACACCCGATTTTCTCCGAAACTATTTGATATAGAAAGTTAAAATTTGGCACTAATATCGAAACTGATAGCCCCATTAGAGCCGTGTAGTTTTAAAAGTTGAATTTTGACTTAAGGGGTTAATTTTGGGTGTTGAGATCAGAAGTAAAAAAAAAAATTTACCAGGGCATCGAGTGGGGTGTCAAATGAAAACTTGTAGAAACAGGAGTTCAAAAATATATATAATGTAATACTTGCGCACACTTCTCTTTGTATTATTTTTAAAAAAGTGAGAAAAACCGCTGCCCCTTTCGTATTGCAAAAAATATTGATCAAAAAATTTTGAAAAAATTATGGAATATTCTCCACAGGGTATAGATTGAATGAAAATTATCACGAGTGCGTTACTTCTAATAATTTATCTGGTATATAAAAAAAAAACAAAAATGTCAAGGTCATCAGTTTTCAGTAAAGATCGGAAAAAAACTTTTTTTGAAAACTCATTTGGGGTGTGTTTTGTGAAGTCATGGATCATTTTATATCTCCGTAACAAATTTTTATTTTAAAAGCAATCAGCTTACGGAACACTAATTGCGCAAGTCCGACTTGCACTTGGCCGGTTATTTATTCTTAAGGTGGGTTTTCAAAAAAGAACATACTCTAAAACACAAGTCAAATATTTTTTAATTCTAATGTCAAACAATAACTTCTTTATTGTTATAAAAATAGTTTTGCTGAACAATTTACGGTATTCTATAAGAAGCAAACAATAAAGATTCATTCATCAACTATCAAGACTTTACATTACAATGCGTATTCAGCGATGATAGAAGATTTATATAATGTAAAGGAAAACAAAACAGAAAAAGAAAGTGGTTTTATAAAAGGGACGAGGTACAAAAGCATTAGTAACTCATAAAGTAACCGGCCACGGTAGCTGGCTACTCAAAAGAATCGCTAACAAAGCAGATGGATGCACTTTAATGCCTACGATCTGACGGATCATTAATAATGGGTAATCGCCGTATTCTGTAATACTATATCACCTCGCTCAACAATACTACAAAATATTCTATTGTGGAGCTACGAGTTTGTAAAAATTTAAATCTCTTCGCGATGTGCAGCAGCAGAATAACTACGCTGTTATATTATAATTTATATTTAAAAGCTTTGTACTAAAAAAAAGTAGAAAATTTTTCAATTGTTGATATTCTTTCCATCATTTGGAGAATATTGTTTAAGAAAAGGCATGCTAAATATTTGTGTCCTATAAAGGAAATTATTTTTCAGCAATTTACTAATATTAATTTTTACTTCCCACTATTGTATTCGTGAAAAATTACCCTCCAAAATTCTTGCATTTCTTAACGCTTGAGACTGCTTAAATAAAATTATGGTCTGTCTGTCTGTCGATTTATCAGTCAGTCGATTTATTAGTATGTATTTCTGCTAAAGGCACGATACCGATTTTAAATATGCTACACATACAGTTTTTCAAGTAAGAACGTGTCCGCGATGATTCACTTTTAGTAGATGTGATTCTAGCGACTCAACAGAAAACCGGTAGAGGGAACCTTTGTCTATGACATATTTTAGTAAAAGTATCAGTCGATTCCGAACTTTCGTGGAAATCAACTAAAATCTAAAATGATTCACTTTTTTGCGCGTCGGTTTCAGGCAGCCTTTCTTTGTTCCCATCCAAATGGAAATAAAATGATACATTCCGCGGCCGCTGAATATATTAAAAAGTCGGTGTCGATTGTAAAGAAGTGGGTAAATCGTTTTAACGAGACGGAAAACGTCGACGACAAAACGTGGCTCGGTAGGCAAAGTCACTCCGAAAGTCGAAAAACTAATCGTGTCTTTATTTTCATAGGACCTGAAATTGACGCTGCGTCAAGGACCAGCAAAATTTAGAAATCAGGTTTGAACGTGTCCCAGGAGACTATTCGACAACTTCTTGGTGCTTATGATGTCAAATTCCGAAGCACGTTGAAGAAACCTTGGCTGGGCTAAAATCGCGTCGCGAAGCGGCTTGGGCCTCAATGGCCGAACGCCAACCGTATTGAATACGTTTGGTCCCTTATAAAGAGAAAGCTCAGAGGAAAGACTATGAAGACTTTGACTCAGTTGTCTCGCGAGATTGGAAAAATTTGGAGATCGTTACCGTAAGTTGAGAATGTGGAATCTTTGGCACAATGATACTACTCAGTATATATCACCACTACACCAAACACTTTATTTTTGCACTCGACGCGCGTTTCGCTAACCATGTTAGCTTCATCAGGAGCGATGATTGACTACATACAGTTAATCATCGCTCCTGATGAAGCTAAAATGGTTAGCGAAACGCGCGTCGAGTGCAAAAATAAAGTGTTTGGTGTAGTGGTGATATATACTGAGTAGTATCATTACCGTAGTATGCAGAAAATCTCGTCCGGCGATACTTTCGCGGTGAATACATTGACGACAACACATTTTTTCAAGAATACGAGGGATCACGTTCTTACTTGACAGACTGTAATAATCGAAGTAGGAATAACACCTATAGCACAAAATATATAGTTAATGCTACAGATAGGCAAACACGTGGAACAAAACATCGCCTCGGAACGAAACAATTTGGCTACCACCGGATCGTTAAAATGTGAATAGTCGAGTTTATTAGAGAAGAAGCGCATGATTTTTCCTATTATTGTTACATATTATACAACTTCTACTTGCGCCGCCTCTCTGAGAAACTCAACGAGGCACATCGTTAATGATCCTACGATGATCAGTAGGCTTCATTTTTTGGCGATGTTTTGCTCTTCTCTAGAGATTTTACACAAATAAGATTTGTATATTCGTTAAAGAGAAGTTACTATAAAGGAGGTCAAATACGCACTTAAGGAAATGAAGAGTAACAAAGCAACAGGTCATGAAGTTATTTGATCTGAAATGCTATTGGAAGCAGAAGACGATTTAATACAAAAATTAGCCAAATTACCGCCCGATAAGCTTACTCTCTCACATTTATGAACTTGAGTTTAATTGCGACTCAAAGACAATTGGTCTTAAGATGAATAAAAGTAACCAAAAATTAACCCACACTAGTAACAATATAGTTATAAATTATAAAAAACAGCTATCTAGATTGTTGAGAATTATGTGTATCTGAGGCAAAAAATTACTCAGGATAGGATGCTGCGCATTCGGAAAATTAAGTTATATATTTAAACTACTCAGTATATATCACCACTACACCAAACACTTTATTTTTGCACTCGACGCGCGTTTCGCTAACCATGTTAGGTTCATCAGGAGCGATGATTGACTAAAGCTAAACTACAAATCTACCCTATTTATACTTAGCCTAACCCTTGAATTACTCAAGCGGAACTAATGACATAGGCAAGGCCATCAGTTCCGGTCAAGTAACCAGTAGAGGGGACTATAAGGAATAGGCCCTCTGTCTTTATTTAAACTACTTTTACATTTTATGATTTCCATACTTTCGTATGCGTTCAACAATCTCCTATCAGATACATTTTTTATTAATCTTAGATTATCTAATGTTACAGTATGATCACCTTCAAGGGCATGTTCGGCAATGCTAGACTTTTCTGTTCTATTGTATTTTAAGTGTGCTAAGTGTTCTTTAAATCTTATTTTAATTGACCTTTTAGTTTGCCCAACATACTTTTTGTCACAATCATTACAACTAATTTTATAAATTCCACTTTTCTCACAATTAGGAATCTTATCTTTGGGATTTCCTAAGATATTCCTCAGATTGTCTGATGACTTATAGACTAAGGTGAGACCTACCTTATTAAATACCTTATCGAGTCCCTTGCTATATTTCCGATTATATGGTATGGAGACATACTTGATGTTATTTTCTTCGCGTGTAAAAAAGGTGGAATTCTGAATATTAAACCTAAACTTATGTCTATTTATTAGCTTATTTACTAAGTCATCGTCATAACCATTAACTCTAGTTATATTTCTAATACGATTCCTTTCTTTATTAAAGTTTACTCTATTCAGAGGGAAAGTGACCAAACGATGAACTAAAAAATGTAATGAGGCTAATTTATGTTGTTTGCAATGAAATGAATCATTAGGAATATATCTATCTGTTACTGTGTCCTTCCTATAGATATCAAATTCTAATCTATTATTATTTTTAATAATTAAAATATCTAGAAAAGGCAATTGTCCTTTGTTCTCAACTTCGTAAGTGAATTTAATGGAATCATACCGGCTATTTAATTTAGAAACAAAATCATCAATGTTTGCTCTCTTTGTATCAAAAATCGCGAAAATATCATCCACATACCTATACCATACCCTTGGGAAATATTCGAATTCTTGACTGGCTTCGATTTCAAACTTACTCATGAATAAATTGGATATGAAAGGTGATAAGCAATTACCCATAGCTGTTCCTTCTTTCTGAACATAAAATTGATTGTTATATTGGAAATAATTTTGTTCCATACAAAGTTTAGATAATGTTAAGTATTCACGAATAATTTCGTCTTCAAAGTCATTCATTCTAAGTAATTCTTCGAGATATTGTAAAGTTTGTAGAATTGGCACACTTGGGAACAAAGAACTAACATCAAAAGAAATTAAGACTTCACCTTCATTAAGAACTAGATTTTTTGTTTTATTAATGAATTCTAACGAATTCTTCACTGCGAAAGTATTTAACGGTAACTTCTCAAGTTCTTTTGATAACCATTTGGATATTAAATATGTGGGTGATCCGACCGATGAAACAATGGGTCGCATTGCTTTTCCAGGTTTGTGAATTTTGGGTAAGCAATACAATTTTGGTATGGTCGGATTACTCACATTTAATTTAAATTTTAGCGAATCCGAGACAAGGTTCTTACATTTTTTTAAAGAATTTTTAACCTCTGATATCATTCTCGGTAATGGATTTCTTATTACCTTTTCATAAGGGTCAGATTCGATAAGATTATCTACGCGTTCAAAGTAATCTTTCTTATCCAGTATAACAACCTTATTTCCTTTATCCGCTTTTAAGTAGAAAACATCTTTCTTTTTCAATCCTTTAACGACTTTTATGTCTTTTCGTGAATTAGAATTTGTGTTGTTAACCATGTTTTTCGATATTTGATTGCGACATGCTTCCCTAACAAATGATTTACTATTTTCTGGAAGTGTATTAATGGAACTTTCAATGTGAGCAACTATTTCTGATAAATTATCTCTAGGAGGGGGTACTGCAAAGTTAAGACCTTTGTTTAAGATGTGAATTTCATTTTGTGTAAAGGATTGAGATGAATGATTTTCTACAATATTAACGAGTTCCTGAGGACTATTTTTCTTCAGGAGCTTTTTTATTTTTTACTTAGAATAGAGAATTTCTTTTTATATTGAATATCAATAACTAAAAACATTTTCCTCTGGAACTCTCTCCATACTTCATATTCAATATTGTTTAATCCTGAAGTAAATTTTTTGAATATCCTGTATGATTCTACTTCTAACATACTACGTTTTGTGTACAAATTCTTGATTTCTAAGTCAAGCCATTTTTGTTTAGCAAAGAATGAAACTTTTTCTGAAATGTTTGATTTTGGTAAATTAACCTTAATAAAATTAGGAAAAACTTTAAATTTCTTGCATGACTTTAAAAACCAAATGTCTGCACCTACTAGTCTAATCTTACTACTGTACTTACGATAAAGGTTTAATTCCGTTGACCGTGAAGCCATCTCAACTAAGTGCAAAAATAAAATGTTTGGTGTAGTGGTGATATATACTGAGTAGTATCATTGTGCCAAAGATTCCACATTCCCAACTTAGTATATATTTAAAGATAAAGCCATCCCAAATAAGTTAAATGCCAAAGTGTACGATCAGTGCATCCTACCTGTAATTACATATAGTGCTGAAACTTGGATACTGAATAAAGCTCGTATGCAATAACTAGCTCGGACCACACGAAAATTGGGATGAAACTTAAAGAATAAACATATGTGAACAAACGAAAGTAAAGGATATTATAGAGCATGTAGCAGAAAGAAAGTGGCAATGAGTTAGACATGTAGCACCCACTACCGATGATCGATGGACCAAACGAACAATAGAATAGAGACCACGAGAACAGGAAAGGAGTGCGGACATTGGATGGATGACAACAGCTGCAAATAGATTGAGATGAAGGGATGAAGGGGAAGTCTTACATCCAGCATTGGATAGAAATATACTAATAGTGATTTTCGTGGTGGTTTATTTCTTTTTTTAAGTTTTTGATCTTTTTCATCACAGTAGTAATAATAACAATAATAAAATTTGATTAGAAAAAAAAAACGAAAATATTTCTTCAATTTATTATTTTAAATAACTTTAGAAGTCTTGACATTTTGGTACCTAATTTGATGCCGTTGTGACAAGAAGAAACGAATTGAAGAAATATTTAAATAAACTAATTGAAAATTACAACTAATTATATTTAGCAATGTAAAATTTCGTCTTCATCTGATAAGCTGCGGATGTAGTTACATGGAAAAAAATTGAATTCTATATCAGACACACTGGGAAAGTGGCATCAACACTGGAATCGCCCATCGTAATTTTAATAGTTTGACCCTTTGCATGGTTTGAGTATAATATAAATAACCATAATAAACAATTATTCCCTAATATATAATAGATATCTTGCCATGTATTTAAAATGAGGTGGGATGAGAGGTAGGATATTTACGTGTTTGTTTAAACGAAGTAAGCCTTCGTTATCATAAACTTTTTGAAGCTTTAGATACGTTTTTAATTAAACTTAAGAGAAAAACAATACACACATGAATCGCTTTTTCCGCATACATGCCGCTCCTGTAGCGCTTTAGGGACCTCCCTGCAACACGTGTGCTAGACCCATAAAAAAAAACACAGCTGTTTCCTTGAAACTCATTCTCTCACTGTTCGTAAAAATATACTACCTCTCTGTGGTCGAATAAAAGCCATAAAACATGACACTAATGAAGGTTACCTTTTTGAATAAGAAAGAAAATGTAATAAAAATAGGCTCAATAATAGCGACCTAATAAATAGTACCAAATTAGGAATTGTTCTTTAACTCCTCTGAGTTTCTCATCTGCAAAAATTCTTAAAAGAATGCAATAAAAAAGAACCTCTAAACACGCAATTCTTATTACATTTTATGCGCAAATTACTTAAATCATCACAATGGATTTTTCAAGCAATCTGTTTCAGGCAGCAAGCAATAAACAATAAAGAAAATAAAGCAGGATCTTGCAGAGAATACCCGTGATGCTTTATGACCATCTTTATCAAGTTTTACATTTCATTACAATAAATCAGTAATAATGTACAACGAAGAATGCAACCAAGAGACGCGTCATACTAAATTTACCGTGGTAAAAGTACAATTCTTTGGTGGTAACAGTATAACAAATTGTTATGTGTTGAAAGTTTATTTTAAATTTTTTTTATTACTTCATTAAATTTATTATTAAAATTATTCGTTTTTTTATTACTTCATTAAAACATTTGACAAAACTTTTCTATTATATTACTGAAACTGGTTCAGATAATTTCGAAATTCATAAAAATTCCTCTCTTATTTTCACACACTGTCCCATATTTTCACACCATTTGAAAAAGCCGATGCTTTGCTTCAAACTCTACAGCCAATTTTCAGGTAAATACGATCCACTGTTATGCAGTGAGATTGTTTACAAACAGCGTGTCATAAAAGTATCTTAATAAACCTAGGCACCAGAAAAACTTCAGGCATTGACGAAATACCTGTAATCATTAAAAAATATTCCAGTGTATTACCACCAGTTTTTGTAGCCATTTCAACTTATCGTGCAGAAAATGAATTAATTCATTCAAGATTAGGTTAAATTAGCTCTGTATACTCTCCATTTGTTAAATTACACTGGTCAACAAATAATTTTTTTTGATTTTTTCCTCTAATTTTTTTTCAGTTTTGGGCTTAATATAGCGTTCTGATTTTGAATCCGATATTAGTTTTTCTCTGACATGTTTCTTAATATTTTCGATCTACTTAGACGACATCCACAGTTTTTTAAGATCTACCCGATTCAGAATAATTATTTTTTTAATTTCAGATATGACCTCGACACGTAGACGTTGTTTACAGAATCCAGATTGTTTTTGCTATATTTGTGGAGAATACATCTTTGATAAATATCGAATACCTATCTCGAACTTCGTTAAAACTACGTATTTTAACCACTTTCAAATAACAATTCAAAATGCAATCAAGGCATGCAATGGGTGCCTCATAATGTGTGCCATAACTGTATTGAGTGTCTGCGGCAATGGTCAAATGGAAAAAGAAGTGCTATCAAATTTAAAACACCGATGATTTGGAAGGAACCTCAACATCACCATGACGACTGCTAATTTTGCGTTGTAAATATTAACGGCATAAATTCTGGAAATCGAAATAAACGGTCATATCCTAATTTACCCTCCACCAAACGACCTCTTCTATACTCTGGTGAGATACAAGAAGCATCATCTAAATGCTCTGAAGAACCAGATCTTATGGAAATTGAAGAAAATACAATGGACAATAATGATTCGGATTTCACATGTAGTCAGTCATCAGATTCTCAACCTTTTAATCAAAAGGAACGACTCAGTAAAGGATCTAAATTTGTCAAAAGAAGCTTCTGAAATTTTGGCATCTCGTTTAAAAGAAAACAATTTATTGCACCAGGAACCAGAATTACTTTATATTGGACCCGAAAAAAGAATTTGTTACCATATTTTTTTAGAGAAAAGGATTTAGTTTTTTGTAATGATATCAGAAGTACTTTGGAGAAGATGAGTTCACAACGATACCAACCAAATGTTTCGCGTCTTTTTATAGACAGTAGCAAGAGAAACTTAAAGTGTGTGCTACTTCATAACGGCAACAAGTGTGATTCTATACCTATTGTACACTCTACTACTATGAAAGAAGACTATACAACTATTTCTTCAGTAATGGAAAAAATTAAGTATCGAGACCACAACTGGCTCATTTGTGTAGACTTAAAGAAGGTTAACTTTCTTCTCGGACAACAGGAGGGATACACGAAATACCCATGTTTTATGTATCTGTGGGATAGCCACATTGATCTAAAAAAAAAGTGCCCAGTACGAGAGGAACTGATGGTTGGTACCAAAAATATTATTAATTTGCCCTTAGTAAATCGAGATCGCATTATACTGCCACCACTTCATATTAAACTGGGCATTATGAAACAGTTTGTAAAAGCTCTTGACAAAAACGGCAAATGTTTTGCTTTTCTTTCACGCAAGTTTCCGGGATTAAGCACAGAAAAATTGAAAGCGAGTATTTTTGATGGGTCACAAATCAGACAACTTGTGGAAGACCCATACTTTGTGAATTTAATGAATGAAGTCGAGTCTAAAGCTTGGAAATCGCTTATTGTGGTGATTAAAAATTTTCTCGGAAACAATAAGTCCGACAACTATTATAGTTTAGTGCATGATGGGCTGTAACACGAGTATCAAGATTCATTACTTACATTCTTATTTAGATCGATTCCCAGAAAATCTTGGCGATTTTAGTGAAGAGCAGGGTAAAATATTTCACCAAGAAATACGCACAACGGAAGAGCGTTATCAAGGAAGGTGGGACATCCATATGATGGCCGATTACTGTTGGAGTTTGTAAAGAAATGATCCTCAAGCCGTATATTCAAGAAAATCGTATAAAAGAACGTTTCATAGTGTGTTTTTGTTCTATTCTTGAAGAAAATTGTAATTTCATGTAAATAAAAAAGTAGAGCTGATAGCATTAAATCAGTATTTTTTCCGTAATCAGTGCCTTAGGTATACCCTATAATACGTATAAAATTTCAGGAAAAAATTTCGGTGTTGATCAGTGTTATATTTAGAAGTTTCGCCTGATTGGGGAGCCAAAACTCACTAGGAGACTTAGAAAGAACTACTGTTGCTTATCTAGCGTTACATTAGTCACTGTCACCTCAAAAGGAAAGCTTTTGCAGGTCTTTGCTAGGTTGTGTAAGCTGCTATATTGTACATTGACAGCGGATATTTGACTATTCAATATAAATAAAAAACTTCCTTGATTGGATGTCTGATTTATTTCAGCACATACTGGTAATGTAAAGGTCACCGAAGGAATGTCAAGATCTTACTTGGTGTATCTAGTGCCAGCCTTCCAGCTAAGTGCCCAGGGCTATATTCTCATTGACTGCTTGCAGTGAACATTTGTAGTAAAGTAGTGCTCATCATTTTCAACTGTCTATAAGTGGCATTTGCTAAAGAAAGTACTACTTGAGGCCATTTTTTTTTTAATTTTAACAATATCCTGAAATTAACTGTAATGATAGAAAATCTGGATCAGTAAATGAGATATTTTATGTCAATGAAACAAATTTTAAAAATAAAATTAATAAAAATCTGGCTGATGCTGAACGAATGAGTATGTGCAGCTTATATGCTTTAACTTATATCCAATAACAAAAATGCTCATGGAACTAAAAAGTACATATTTTCTTTGTCCCAATTAACACGTATCTATGATGATACGCCTCATGGACACAGTGCTTAAGTTTCACAGAAAAGATCGTTTCTCCGATCGAATTCCTAATATCTTTCAAGATCTTGTCCGCGTTTTCTTGGCCAGTTTTCTAAATTCATCATATCTTGCATCCTTAAATACTTGTCTTTTCCTAGCTCCAGGTAAAGATAATTGAGAATTTCTTTACATTTAATTAGGAGAATAGTTCATACATTTTAAAAACACCTTTCCGTTATTCGGAAAATTTTCTAAATAAATGTATTTTCAATAAGATGATATCAATGGACCACCGCGTAACCTCGTTTTGACACCTTTTGATTATTTTTTGGTGAGATGTCTCAAAACTAAACTTTGTATCAATAATTCACACTATCTAGTACTAGGAGAAAGAAGATTCAGATCCGTTCATCATTTGTCAATTTGTATTTTTACTATAAATATTTTTAAAATATTTTTTAAAATAAAAAAATATTGCTTTAAAGTAAGAAACATATAAAAATCTATCGAACTAACATTTGTTCTAGAACACCTATTAAAGTATGGCGAAAAAACTTGTACAGAGAATATCAACGACTGGTACGTAACTTTAACAAAAAATAAGAATCAGAACAAGCTAATTAATCACTCACTGACGTACGTATTGTCCGCATTGTTATCGTTCTGGTCTCATCAAAACTCGTTGCAAACCTGCTCCTATTGTTATTTTTACAGGATGGCTCCCCTTTGCAAAATCGGATGTGATGTAGAATATTTAATGATCAAATCCATTGTTCAGCGCCTGACACTGAATCGTCTTCTTTACATTTCGCCATTGTTTACGCTAAAGAAGGAGATAAGAACTGGCCGAATGGTAACAGTGCATTTTTAAAGGATTAAAGAAATACTTAAATCAATTTTAAACGAGTCAATTTGGTTATCTATACTAAGATCTTGGAGCTTTTTAAGTATAACCAATAATTAAGGCATTTTTCTACTTTTTTAAGAGAATATTTGATTTTTTTTTTAAATAAAAGTCTCGGGATTCTCTATCAGATGTGATAAAAATTGTTCTTTTTTTTCAAAATGACCGAAAAAAACGCATTGGTTGTTATTTGATTAATAAAAAAATGTAAAAAAAGCGGTTAAAATAAATAAAAAAAATTTTTTTAAAGGCATCGGAAAGCTAGCATCGAGACCTAAATTTCGAAAGAACCAAAGATCTATTTTGGACCAAATGGCATAAAATGGCGGCCACTTTAAATTTTAACCAAAAAATTAAATTGTACCCACTGGGTTCAATATTGTTGTACCAAAATTTCAAGGTATTTTTGCTATAATAAAGGGCATATTTTCTGAAAATTTCAAGCCGATCGGTTCACTTAGTCGATCTGTACAGTAGAAAGAGTTTCTTGCTTGTTTTTCAATTTTGTAGGTTATGTACTCACTTGAGCTACTTAAAATTAACGAGGATTTGTTGGAAATTTCATTACGAAGCGTCTGTTTTTTTTTGCCTCGATCCGACTTAGAGACGGAGTTATTCACATTTTAAGCTCAAAAACCTCAATTGTTTACAAACAAAAGAGCACAAGTTTTTCAATGTGCAAACCTAGGACAATACTCCTGGTAATATCCCAGAGAGGAGAAAATCATAATACTGCTGTATCTAAACTAAGCCTATCTCATCATTATTTTGACCTTTTTTACTGTACTACATATCAGCAAAAAAAATCGGATGACTGATCAAAATATTCATAATAAATAAGAATAATTTTCACAGGAATTAAAGATTTGATAGCAAGAAATACACTAAATACATCGATGCAGGTTAAAAACCACTAATTTGTTTAACTAGGTAAACTGAATTTAAAAATAATTGTACCAAAACTTTGGCAACAGAAATAAAACACTTTTGCATTAATAATTTATGATAATTCACCAAAAAAACACCTTTATCTTAATAAGTTAACCAGAGGGTCAATGCCTTTAACCGCTGATGACGGCTCGGCATCTGTCACAGACCAAGAGCTACGGAAAACTAAGAGGCGTAGGCAGTAGTAACTTGCCCCTTTGACAGATACACCTGACACAGAAACTGTTCACCTTCCAGATATTTTGCCATTGCTACTGGCCCATTATCCAATAAGACCCAATTCGAATATACCATTTTTGGCGTGAACGGTAGGACCGTAGGTGTGGTAGTTCAGTAGGACCTGCCCTCAATGATTGGCAGAAGTCGACGTTGGCCTGGGGACCCGAGAGGCCCTTTTTCTTAAGTCAAGAAAAAAGTCTGTGCCAGATGAACCTGTCAATGGGGCACGCCACTTTTTTTCCCGTAGCTCTTGTCTATCACCCAATGGGCTAAAAAATCACTCATGCATGTGGAACGGGAAGTCAAAAATAGCGTAATTCTTTTTTCTAGAAATAAACTGCTGGCTATACGGGTTTAAATTCTACTTGGTTACTGTCACCTACAGCAGAATCTCTTTCAGGTTTTTGCCATTTAACAATAAAATTACTTAATTACTTTGTTAACTCTCACTAAATATATTTGTAAAGATTTTACAATAGCGTTATCGCGATTTCGTAGTACAACTACACTGTCAAACGCTTAACTAAGACTAAAAAGATTTTTGGTATTTTATGTTTATATGATGAACAGATGTGGGTGAATTATGTACTAAAACAGTTGGAACAGAACGGAATTTGCTATGTCTAATTGACTCTTCAGTAAATTTATATTATGGTTCTTTGAATGCCTTTATATTTCTATGGATTCTAAGAAATTGTCTTTTCACCCTTTAGGAGCCGTATAGAGTTTGTGTAATCAATTGATATTGGGAAAAGTATGGCCTGTTTCTAAGAAATGTTTAGCAAAGTGTGATTTATCATTTTTTAGCCTATAAGAGGCATTGTGTTCTGCGAATCTGGTTTTGAAATTCCGTCCCGTTTGGCCTACGTAACAGCTATTGCACTCTTGACAGTTAAGTTTATAAAGAGTGCAAAAATCTGTTTTAGTCTTAGTTAAGCGTTTGACAATGTAATTGTACTACGAAATTGCGGTAACGCAATTGTAAAATCTTTACAAATATATTTAGTGACAGTTAACAAAGCATTTAAGTAATTTTATTGTTCAAATGTACTGTCACAAGCCATTTCGTTGTTGAACTTCCTATTGTCTACGTATACTTGCATGAGCAACTAGTGTTTAAGTGTCAAAGGTGACTGAAAGAACAAGCATAGGTTCATCAGCAATAGATTGGTATTGTGTTTTTCTATTTTTTAATTCATACTTTATTCATTTATTGGACTAGAAAGTATACCAACATGAGCGAAAAGTCCCGAGACTTTTCGAGAGATCACAGCACAAACAAAATAACCGGTCAAGTGCAAGTTGAACTTGCGCAATTAGTGTTCCATACGTTGATTGCTTTTAAAATAAAAAATCTTGTTACGGAGGTATAAAATGATCAGTGACTTTACAAAACACACCCCAAATGAGTTTGTAACAAAGTTTGTTTCCAATCTTTACTGAAAACTGATGACCTTAAAATTTCTGTTTTTTTTTTTATTACCAGATAAATTATTAAAGGTAATGCAATCGTGGAGAATATTCCAGAATTTTTTAAAAATTTTTTGATAACTACTTTTCGAGATAAGGCGGGGGGACAGCGATTTTTCAAAAATAATACAAAGAAAAGTGCGCACAAGTATTACAATATATATATATATATATATATATATATATATATATATATATATATATATATATATATATATATATATATATTACCCGTGTTTTCACAAGCTTTCATTTGACACCACACTCGATGACCTAGTAAAAAAAATTTTTTTTCAATTCCGATTTCACTCCCCAAAACTAACCCCTTAAGTCAAAATTTAACTTTCAACATGGCAACCACTACATGGCTCTAATGAGGCCATCAATTCCTATACTATTACCAAATTTCAACTTTCTATGACAAATGGTTTCGGAGAAAATCAGGTGTGACAGACAGACGGACAGACAGACAAGACGGACAGACAGACAAGACGGACAGACACCGAAGTCATCTTATAAGTGTTCCGTACGGAACACTAAAAGCCATATAATTTTCGTAATGAAAGACAATTTGTCAAAATTTCCACTTTTTATTACAAAATTGCATGACGAGTTTGGTTACATGGTAACTTCTTCTGATGCTTTTTTCAACTGACAAACATTTAGGTTTTATTCCACCCTATTATCTACTTTTACAGGTACTCTGAAATTAGTTAATTAGAGTATTCTTGGAATTCATACTGATAAATACATAAATTTAATAATGGGGATTTTCCATCGGTCATATTTAATTCTGTTTGTTCATTTAGAATGGAACGGTTTAACTCTAGGCATTCCAAAAGGTTTCTCTTTTTTCCTTTGTTTTCTACATGTAATATTTCAAACTGGTCATTAAATTGATGGTTCTGTTCTATTAAATGATTGCTGTATGAAGAATCTGTTTTGTTGTTACGAAAACTTCGTTTGTGTTCTGAAATTCTAGTGCGCCCTGTCTGCCCTTTGTACGCCTTAGTACACGAACCGCAGTTCAACTTATATACCTTATATACCCCTGATTTTTCACCTTTTGTTTTGTTCAACTTTCACATTTTTATGAGTTTTTCTAGTGAGTTATTAGTTTTTAAAGCTATATTTATATTATTTTGGTTTAAATAGTGTTTAATTTTTTATGAAGGTGTTCCAAAAGAGGTTAATGATTTTTAATTGATATTGCTGTCCAGAAATAGCTTTGTTTTTAATTTTTTTTTTTGAATATTGAATTGACCATATTTGGGGGTAACCGTTATTTACGGAAATTTGTTTTATTAAATTTAATTCGTTATTGAAATCATTTTCAGATAAAGGAACACTCATTAGCTTATGTAACATACTGTGAGATGCTACAAATTTGTGTTATTTTGGGTGGTTTGAAGTATTGTATATTGTTGTGTCTGTGTGTGATGGATTGTGAGATATTGAAAATTTGTGTTTGTTATTATCCCTTGAAATAATAAGATCTAGGAAATTAAGTGAATTATTTTCCTCTATTTTCACTGTAAATATTTTTGTGGATGGAATTGATGTGATTAAAAAATGTATTCAACTGTCTATCCGTGCCATCGAAACAAACTAAAATGTCGTCTACATAACGGTACGAGTATAGTAAAGATTTGTACGTATCATGTTTTTGAATTATATTTTTGACTAGCAGTGCCCGCGGCTCCGCTCGCGTGGACTTGATTCAATACTATCGTCATTGCTTATGCCTTATGTTACCTAACGTAAAAAAATATCTGCCATTATTTCCCCTTATCTCCCATTATTTCTCCTTATCTCCCATTATCTCTACATAATTTCCATTCTCTAGGCTTATCTCTGCTCATCTCCCATTATTTCTCCTTATCTCCCATTATTTCCCCTTATCTCCTATTATCTCACCTTATCTCCCATTATCTAGGCTTATCTCAACTTATCTCGCAATATTTCTCCTTATCTCCCATTATCTCACCATAACTCCCATTATCAAGACTTATCTCTGCTTATTTCCCATTATTTCTCCCTATCTCCCATTATTTATACTTATCTTCCATTATCTCACCTTATCTTCCATTATCTAGGCTTATATCGAATTATATAGAACATATGTATAAATTTATAAAAACACGTCAATCGATAAGTGATTCTTAAGTAATAAGCGCACTAACGGACAGACAGACAGACGCGCTAACGGTAACCTTTTTTTCCGACTTGATTCACTATTATCTTCACTGCTTATTCTTTATGTTACCTAACGCCATAAAATATATCCTATAACCTGGCCAGAGAACATATGTAGGTTTTAAAAAAAAAAAAACACGTAACGCACTAATGGACAGACATACAGAGAGACGTTGCATTTTATATATATTATAGATATAGATTATTATTATTATTATTATTATATAACCTGGCCAAAGAATATATGTATGAATTTAAAAAAAGACAAGTAAATCGGATAAGTGGTTCTCGCGTGATAAAAGCACTAATGGACAGACAGACAGACAAAGAGACATTGCATTTTATATACGTATTATAGATTATAGATTATAGATATTCAATGCTACATAATATTGTTCTATATTTAATGGTTTAGGCTGTGTGCAAGGAAACGTGCTAGCGGCAAACTTTTTTCCGACTTCAATCACTATTATCGTCACTGCTCATTCCTTATGCTACCTATCGTAATAAAGTCTTCTTCTTCCTACGTTAGGACCAAGTCCTGTGTTCACTTCAAAGGTTTCCCAGAAACAATTGTGATGATGAAGACCAGCTCTCATACCATCTTATTGGTGGTCTTCCAAGCGGTTGAGGTGTGTTTGGTCGCTTTTCTTTTGCAACTTTAGCCAACCGGTCATTTGGCATTCTGTCCACATGGTCTCTCCATTCTCTTCTCCTATTCCTTGCCCATCTCACCACATCCTGTATTTCGCACATTTCTCTTATTTCTTCACTTCTCTTCCGGTCAAATAAGGTATGTCCTGTTATCGATCTAACTAAGTGTTCGCATTTCTGTTGTTCTTAGGAGTCGTTTTGTTATTGTGTTCTCCGCTCTGGTACGTCATGATCGGCGTTACGCATGTTTTGTATATTCTCACTTTGCTCCTGGTGCTCATATATTTGTTTCTCCAAATTATATCTCTTAAGTATCCTGATATTAATGATGCCTTTGTTGTTTGAGTTTTTACTTCCTCCTTAAGGTTCCTGGTACTTGTTATGTTTGCCCCTAGATATTTGAAGGACATCACTTGTTCTACACTCTGATCATAAATCGCGAGTTTGCATCTTTTCGGTTCTTTAGATATTGTAAGGGATTTTGTTTTCTTTACAGATATTTGCATATTAAACACTTTTGCTGTTTGTTGGAACTTATGTAGGAGTCTCTGTAAGTTATCTTCGTCTTCTGATATGATTACTGCATCATCGGCGTAGCATATCATTTTTATTTCTTTGTCTCCCAATTGATATCCTCTCCCAGTTTTCTTTACTTCGTTTATAATTTCATCCATTATGATGTTAAATAAGATTGGGCTTAGGCTATCTCCTTGTCTGATTCCGGTTGTCATAGGTATTTTATTGCTTAATTTATTTGCCACTCTTACATATGTGTGGTTTTATTATATATTATATTCGGGTGAATTCCCCTTTTTTGTAGTAGGGTTATGACATCAGTTAACCGTACCCTATCGAATGCCTGGGTGAGATCAATGAAACACATAAAGGCTATCTTATTAAACTCTATGGCTTTTTCGGTAATTTGACGAATTATAAATATGGCGTCTATAGTAGACCCGTTCTTTCTGAACCCTTGCTGTTCTTCACAGATTCTGGTTAACATTATTTCTTTTGCTAAAATTTTAGTGAACAATTTTAGTACCGCACTCATTAAGCTGATACCTCGATAGTTTTTTAGATCTGTCCTTTCTCCTTTTTTGAAAATCGGTATCAAGATGCTTTCTTTCCATTCGGATGGTATAATCTTGGCTGAAAGTATTTTGTTAAAGAAAGTCTGTAATTCTTCTAGTAATTTATCACCTCCATATTTGATCATTTCGTTTTTAATTTTGTCCATGCCCGGGGCTTTACTGTTTTTTAGTTTCGCTGCCATGTGCTATATTTGATTCAAGGAAATGGTCCTATTTGGTTGGGCAACATTTTCATCTTCATGCTGTATTTCCTGTGTTAATGAATTGGTTTCTAATGGACTATAGAGTTTTTCGAAATATCTTTCCCATTTTTCCACCGTAATTTTTGTATTTTGTATATATTTATTTATTGGTTTTTTTCTATTTCTCAGTAGATTCCATATTTTTTTTTGTCCTCCGTACAGATCATGTTCCATATCGTTCGAAAATTTCTCCCAATGCTCTCTTTTGATTCTCTGGATATTCTCGTTGACCCTGTTTCTTACATTTTTATAATAATTGTATGTTATAGCATTGGATCTGTATTGTAGGTACGATTTTCTTTTTTCTTCAGCTAATGTCTTAACTTCTTGTTTGAACCAAGGCTTTGTGTTTGGTTTTCCCCCTTTCTTTATAGTCCTTCTTCCAAATGCTTCTTCTGCTGCTTCTAGCATATTAGTTTTTAGTTTTGTCCATGCCGTTTCTACGTCATCGGACTCTCGAATATCATTTGTGGCTATTTTTTTCTGTTAACCTTTGTTGATACAGATATTTGGTTGAGTCGTCGGATAGAGATTCTATATTAATTTTGCTTATTTGTTCGACCGGTTCGCTACGAAGTCGTTGCATGGTTGTTCGTATTTTTGCTATTACAAGATGGTGATTCGTTCCAGCATTGGCGGAAGCTAAAGTTCTCACGTCCTGTATTCGTATTATTCTTAATAAAGTATAGCCTATAACCTGGCCAGAGAACATATGTATGTTTTAAAAAAAAAAGTAGGTAAATTGGATAAGTGGTTCTCCAGTGATAAGCGCACTAACGGACAGACAGACAGAGAGACGTTGCATATATATTATAGACGTTATTCATAAAAATTTCTGCTAAAAGTGGGCACAAGGGGCTCCCCATTATAAGTACCATAACAATTGTTTCGTTTGGAGGTATGCTGGGGATTAAATTTTGTACATTTAATGATACTAATTTGGCTCTTGGAGGAAGATTTATATTTGAAATTTTTTCTGAATTAATTCTGAAGAGTTTTTTACAGAACAAGTGGGTTGAAAATTTATATGATTTTTAATCGTGTCTATAAGAAAATTATTATATTATTATTATAATTTTCAGTTAGTCTTAACTCTCCGAAGATGTAAAATTTTCATGACAATTTGTCTGTTAGTTTGCGAGTTACAGCTGTACGGGTGACGCTACTTTTGATATTTACAAAACGATGAAACAAAAAGAATTTCGTGTGTGTTTTGAATGGGAAAAAATACAGCCAGAACTCAAGAATGGCTTAAGAAGTATTATGGCAATCTACTCCGTCGAAAGCAGCTATATGTCGATGGTTTAGTGAGCTTAAATGCTGTCGTAAAAGTGCAGATAATGTACCACGGTCCCGACGTCCAAATCTTGAAGAACATTTTAATACGTAAACCAGAGGGTCAATGTTTTAACTGTTTGGGACGGATGGCATCTCTCACCAAATCGGCTGAAAATCTCTCTAGCTGTTTCACTCATCCATGTTGAACGGGAAGTCAATAGCAGCGCAATGTCACTCCAAAAAACACAACTATTGTTCTGAATGGTTGCAAAGTGAGAGAGAGATAGAGATAGTTGACATTGTGAAAATATCAACAGAACGCGTGATGTATATTTTGCATGAATATTTTATATATATATATATATATATATATATATATATATATATATATATATATATATAATAAAAGACTGTTTTTAGTCAATTTTCACTGGTTTATTTAAATTGCGATGACGCGTTTCGCTGTTGATGCAGCTTCTTCAGATCTACATTTTATACTGTCAAGTTACGTTTAATATTCACAATTTTATATAATTTCTTAATTATAATATTACACCTAATTAAATTACATTGATAGTATTGGAAAACTCACACAGATTTGGAATTAGGAGAATAAATTCAATAATGGTGAATTGTTTAAATCTACCTGGTCGTTGAGTAAAGTACCTGTAGTCCTTAATCTATTTATTTGCATTGTCTCTAAAAGGTTTAGTTTTAAACCTTTTTGTTGGGTGTGTAAAATTTTGAAATTCTTGTTCAATGTGTGATTTTCTGTTAAAAGATGATTAGCATATCTTGAATTAGACTTTCTATGGATGAAACTTTTTTCGTGTTCTGTAATTCTTTGTATAAATGTACGTCCAGTTTGTCCTATGTATGTTTTAGGACATTACCCACATGTTAATCGATAAACCCCTGATTTATTGTCTTTATTGATTTGTGGTTTGTAGTTTTTGAGATATTTCCCTATAGTATTGTTAGTCTTCTAAGCTATGTTGATATCTTTTTGATTTAAAAATTTTCCCAGTTTTTCTGTTGGTTTGCTGAAATAGGTTAAGCATTTAAATGTGGTTTTTCTGTCCTTAAAACGTGGGTATATTTCTGAGATTGCCTTGTTTCTAAGTTTTTTCCTAACGATGTTATTGATTAAAGTAACCGAATAACCGTTGTTAACGGCTACTTGTCTCATGTAGTTTAATTCTTTAGTAAAATTGTCCTCTGATAAGGGGATATTAGTTAGTCTATGTATAAAACTATGATAAGCTGCAAGTTTATGATGGTAAGGTTTGTGATTGCAAATTCATGTTGTTCATGGTTTTACTGATTGTTATGCTACATGCTATATTAAGCTACAACTATCGAAAATTAGAATATTTGCATATGAAAAAGCTATGTGCCGCGCACTATTCCTATTGATCAAAAACAGTAATACGTCGGGGATTCAGAATGCTGTTTGGCACTCTGTCGGCGTAATCCAAAAGGGATTTTGCATTGATTCGTAACAATAGACGAAACACAGATCGACCACTAGACGTCTGAGTCCAACAGGCAGTCTGCAAAATGGCTGAAACTGCATGAAACCGGGCTGAAACAGTCCAAAAATACAAACATGAGCTGAAAAGGTTTTGGAAATATTTTTTGGGATGTGCATAGAATAATACTGATCTTGAAAACGGGCGAACAAACACCGGAGACTATTACCTTTGTTTATTGGTCCGTTTGAATGGTAAAATCAAGAAAAAAGGCCGCATTTCTCGAAGAAAAAAGTGTTGTTTCACCAAGCTCACAACTCCATAAAATCGATGGTAAAATTGGACCAATTGAACTATGAGTTGCTCCTTCATCCACCGTATTCACCAAATCTGGCCTCCAGCGATTATTATGTCGAATTTAGAGAGGTGGCTTCAGAAAAAGAGTTGTGGCTCAATTGAAGAAATCGAATGGGAAACTGAGGCTTATCTTAAAGAGCTCGACAAATCGTACTATATGAAAGGTATTCAAATGGTCGAAGATTTTTTTTTTGGGTGTAGCACACGTGCTGCAGGGAAGTCCCTAAAGCGCTCCAGGAGCGGTATGTATACGAAAAAAGCGATTCACGTTGTTCTTGAATCGCTGTAAATTGTACTCGGTGGGAAACACAGCGCTGGGCAAATTATTCCAAAGGGATGACGTTCTCCATATAAAAGACTGCTTGAAAAGCGTTGTACGCGGAGTAAGAAGCTGAACCTCATACGGATGTGAAGCACCAGCGCGACGTGTATTTCTAACATGCACCGCTTTGGGAGGAATTAAGAGGGCTACATCCTTCGAACACTTTCCATGAAAATACTTGTAGAACAGACTCAAATCGCCAACCGTTCTTCGATGTTCCAGCGAATCAAGGCCGCCGGTCAATTCCGGATCCCCAATCAGACGGACCGCTCTTCTCTGAACAGAATCCAACAAGTGCAGTGTATGTTTGGGAGCAGAGCCCCAAACGTGGGAGCAGTATTCTATAGTTGGTCGAATTTGGGCTTTGTAAAGAATTAACAGTTGTTGTGGGGTGTAAAGCTTTCTGGTTCTAAATAATATTCCCAACTTTTGAGAAGCTCTCCTTGCTATGCCTGCAACATGTTCATGCCAGGACATATTTGCTACCAAACTAACGCCCCACAAATTGAACGACGATGCTAGGGGAATGGAGTGCCCCGACATAACTATGTCGGGTTTAGCAACGTTAACTTTTTTAGAAAAAACTGCCGCCTGGGTTTTTGTAGCGTTAAAATCCACTGGGTTACGGTCACCCCAAGATAGAATTTCTTCCAGGTCTTTGTTAAATTGAACGACCTCCTACTGTCTGCGGATATTCGCCTGAGCAGCCGATGTCCGAGCGTTCAAGGTGAATGAAGAGACAAGCGTACTGTCATCTGCAAAGCTCTAGATTGGAATCTCGGTTTTTTCCAGCAGATCGTTAATGTAAATGAGAAAGAGAGTAGGAGACAGTATGGAGCCCTGGGGCACACTGGCGTTGATAGTGAGGGTGTTAGAAAGAAATCCGTCGAGCGCCACTCGTAAAGAACGCTCTCTGAGGAAACATGAGAGCCACAAACAGAATCTTTCAGACATACCATAAGAACGTAACTTAGCCAACAGTTCATCGTGCCAAACACGGTCGAATGCCTTGGATATGTCAAGAGCCACCGCTCGAGATTCTCCAAATTGTTCAATTGCTTTGTTCCAAACATGTGTCACATAAGTCAGAAGATCTCCTGTTGATCTATGTTTACGAAAACCATATTGGTGATCGCTAATAATATTGAATCGTTCAAGATATTTTAGAAGATGCTCATTGATAACCTTTTCCATGACTTTCGATATTATTGAAAGCAGTGCGACTGATCGGTAGTTATTTGGCAAGGTCTTCTTGCCTTTTTTTAGGTATCGGCTGAACCGTGGCACATTTCCAGCAGGAAGGAAATATTCCCTTTCTGTAGGATAGGTTAAAAAGTCTACAGAAAACTGGTGTTAGTTCCCTTGCACAGTTTTTGAGAACTATGGCAAGTATTCCGTCAGTGCCAGAAGCCTTCTTGGTGTCTAGCTTCATTAAAATGCGCTTTATGATGCGCTGTCTGAAGACAACATCGGGCATCCTTGACTGCAATATGAGAATAGTAGGTGGTGTTTTTCCTTGGAAATCGACAGTAGAATGTGAAGCAAAGAGTTCAGCCAACAAGTTCGCTCTCTCAACAGGTGTGGTTGCGATAGAATTATCTGGCCGTGTGAGTGGTGGATTTGGTAAAATTTTTACTAACTGCCTTAGCGATTGCCCAAAAGGACCTGGAATTGTTGGGACAAGCGAGAAGTTTGTTTCTAATTCGTTTATTGTGTGCCTCCTTGGTTTCGTCGATAATTCTCTTGCATCTGTTCCGGGCACGAACAAAGGTGTTACGATTTATGGTGTTAGGATTTTCACGCCATTGTCGGTAGGCAATATGTTTAGAAGCAACAGCTTCTTTGCATTTTCGGTCAAACCAAGGCTTGCCGTTGGAGGAGCATTTCTTCGAAAAGGGGATGTAAGCTTCCATACCAGCCAAAATAACATCGGAGACCTCCCTGGCGCAGTCAGATGGGTTATCGGATCGAAAAGAAACGTCCATCCAAGTGTATCGCTCTTGAAGGAAACCACCTTGAAGAATAAAGTCGATTTTTTCTTCAAAAGTCTAGAGACTTTTCACTCTATTTAGTACTTTACTCCTTCACGTAGCGTAACTAACATAGCAAATCCTCTTTTGTACTTTAAAGAGGTTTGCTTATTCACAGAACAGTAGTACTAAACTATTTCTAAAGCTTTATGTAATCATATATGATATATAAATTTAAAACACAAACTATTCAAAAAATTCAAAAGACCGTTTTAATTTATTAAAAGTTCGTTTTAGCCGCAACAATATTTTTAAATATACAATTCTTGAATAGCTAATCAACAGCGGCTGTTTACATCGTCAACGATAATTAAATGTTCAATGTACAAGCGCGACTAGACATTCAGATAATGTCCGCTAGTCTAACGATAGCATATTAAATCATCTTATAGGGAAAATAGAAATAAAATATCCATGCGATGAGCAATGGTGGGAAAAACTTGCACGTTGTATTCTCAGTGTATTGCTCTCGTATATGTCCGTACTATGGTATATCTTTAATAGATAATGCATGTTCTTGATACACAAAGTCCTTACAAGTGCTGATGGCGTTAACAAAAATAATATTAATTCAAGTAACAATATTAATATTTTAGCTGTATAAGGTGAGGTTATTAAATGATTCAAATAAATATTTTTGTTAATTCAAAATTTCCACTAGATTTTGTAACTTATGACAATTGTTTCGATACTCAGTACCTTCTTCAGATAATCGTTAACTCTCTTTCAAACAATTATCATAAATTACAAAATATAGTGGGAATTTTGAATTAACAAAAGTGTTTATTTCAATTATTATCAATTTCCATCAAGTAACGGCTTCTTCAATCAAATATGATTTGATTATTTTAATTTCTAGCGATTTTGATTTAAGAAAGAATAGGCAAAATGAACACATGGAACAAACAAATCTTCATACTTTATGTTTCTCGCCGTTCAGATGAGGTGAAAACTTCAACATAGCATCAATATTTAAACTCAAAAATCCCCTAAAATCTATCTGTAACTTAAATATTTCATGAAAAGAAAATTTCTGTAAAATACTTTGTGATTTAATCAATTTTCCTTCGAGGGACCTGTGATTCTCAAACTGTTCTAAAACAGGCCTCCGTTTTGACAAGAATTATGTTTATGAACTCCTCCACCCCGCCTCTTTCCATATTCAATTTCATTCATAAACAGCTACAGCACGGTTAAATTACTAAGAATATCTATTTTCATGTTGCTCTGTTTCTTGTCTCATCTGCCACTGAACAGCGAAATTTATTTCTTGGTTACTTGCGCCATGTTTTAACATGTAACTTAATTTTTTTATTCGTATTTCCATTCGAGAGAGCTCTAGATAGCACTGAACCTTGTGGGATCATCAGTTCATTTTTATAAAGCTAGCAAAGACCAATAAGGTTTAACATTCACTCAACTTAGGATATTTTATACGGAGTTCCATTGCACATTTAAGGTACGCTTATTTATTTATCACGAAAAAGTTCAGAAAAAAATACACTCCTGAACAAAATTAATGCAACAATATATTAAATCATACAAATCTCTATAATGAATAAATTTTGATAATTTTTTATGAACACTGGTTTCACTAAAAGTTAGAAAAAACTTATTCGGATACTTTAAAAGTGAATTAGCTACCAAATTTCTCTATAAAATTCGAATTAAAATTATTCTTAAGACCTAATAACAAAATCGTTGAAATTAAGTAATAATGAAAAAAATAAACTGGGACACTAGTAGCAAAATTAATGGTGTAACTGGGACACTAGTAGCGTGTGTTGCCTCCTCTACTTCGGATGACAGCGTTTATATCATGCTTCTAATTAAATTTTGGATAAAATCTTGAGGAATTTGCCCCCATTCTGTGATAACTGCATTTTCAAGTTACCTCAGGTTTCTAGGTGCACGTATATGACGTTTCACATTTTTCTTAAGGTGATCCCATACATGTTCTAACGGATTCAGATCCAGGCTTTTTGATGGCCATTGCATAATCGGTATATCAACTTGATTAAGGTAATCGAGTACCTCCCTAGCCACGTAAGGTCGAGCGTTGTCTTGCATAAACAGGAAATTGGGCCCCACAAAATGACCGAAAGGCATCACATGTTCTATTACAATATTCTCAAGATAGTATCAGCATTCATGGATCTCGTACGGACAGGAACTAACTCTGTGCGAGCATGAAAGCAGATGCCACCCCAGAATATAACAAAGCCACCGCCGAATGGAATCCTTGCAGAGATATTGCAAGGAGCAAACCTCTCTCCTGGCCTTCGCCGTACTCGCTCAACGGTATATCAACTTGATTAAGGTAATCGAGTACCTCCCTAGCCACGTGAGGTTGAGCGTTGTCTTGCATAAACAGGAAATTGGGCCCACAAAATGACCGAAAGGCATCACATGTTCTATTACAATATTCTCAAGATAGTAGTCAGCATTCATGGATCTCGTACGGACAGGAACTAACTCTGTGCGAGTATGAAAGCAGATGCCACCCCAGAATATAACAGAGCCACCGCTGAATGGAATCCTTGCAGAGATATTGCAAGGAGCAAACCTCTCTCCTGGCCTTCGCCATACTCGCTCAACGGTATATCAACTTGATTAAGGTAATCGAGTACCTCTATAGCCACGTGAGGTCGAGCGTTGTCTTGCATAAACAGGAAATTGGGCCCCACAAAATGACCGAAAGGCATCACATGTTCTATTACAATATTCTCAAGATAGTAGTCAGCATTCATGGATCTCGTACGGACAGGAACTAACTCTGTGCGAGTATGAAAGCAGATGCCACCCCAGAATATAACAAAGCCACCGCCAAATGGAATCCTTGCAGAGATATTGCAAAGAGCAAACCTCTCTCCTGGCCTTCGCCATACTCGCTCAACGGTATATCAACTTGATTAAGGTAATCGAGTACCTCCCTAGCCACGTGAGGTCGAGCGTTGTCTTGCATAAACAGGAAATTGGGCCCCACAAAATGACCGAAAGGCATCACATGTTCTATTACAATATTCTCAAGATAGTAGTCAGCATTCATGGATCTCGTACGGACAGAACTAACTCTGTGCGAGCATGAAAGCAGATGCCACCCCAGAATATAACAGAGCCACCGCTGAATGGAATCCTTGCAGAGATATTGCAAGGAGCAAACCTCTCTCCTGGCCTTCGCCATACTCGCTCACGATCATCTGGATGTTTTAGACTAACCCTAGTTTCATCTGTGAAGAAAACTTGTTTCTAATCATCCACAGACCAGTTTTCGCGATTTCGAGCAAAACGTAACCTGGCAACTTTGTTCTCTCTAGTAAGCAAGGGCGCAGTGGCTGGTCTCCTACTGTTTAATCCAGCTTCATTTAACCGTCTTCTAACTTTTTTAGAAGAAATTGTGACATTGCGAACAGCTTCGAGTTCGCTTCTTATTATAGAACTAGTGACAGTCCTGTTTCTTAAAGCATATTTTCTTATAAAACGTTCAACTAGGTCGCTAGTGCATCGTTTTCGCCCTTGCCCTAGCCTTCTAGAATGAGCTCCTACTTCATTCAAGCGTCTTACCATATGACTTATTGTGGAACGATGTTTGCCTAACAAATTGGCAACATAACTTTGACAATATCCCTCGTCTAATAAAACTGAGGCTCGCACTACCTCGTGTTCAGTTAAATTCCTTGTTCGATTCATTTTTCTAAGTCTTCGGGGTCAAAAATAAAACAGTCTACCACAAAAACGTATTACTTTGAAAAAGGGAACAATTTATAAGTTTACTTTTAAAGAAAATCTATCGCATTATTACAGAAAATTGTTTATCTTCTAAAAAATTCTTTAAAACTGTAAATCTAAACGAATTGTTTTGATTTCTGTCATGAACAACGAAACAAAATATGCATAGCCTACTATTCAAATACTCAATAAACTTTAAAACTGACATAAGAAAAAGATAAATTAATTTTCAGATTGTTGCGCTAATTTTGTCCAGGAGTTTATATTTGAAATTCTGTTTTTACTTTACCCCCAAACAGCTGTTAAATAAAAAATATCGGATCTCGATAATAAAGGAAAAACTCGACCCTAAACCAATTTAATAAAAAAAAAATATATATAAAAATTGTTATATTTTAAAATAATTACTTATTGCTTACACACGTTTTATATTTGAATATTATAAAGTAAAAATTTTTACAGGTAATTCACCAAAATTTTATTGGCTTCCTGGTAAAAAAGAAAAAGAAATAAATGTTGGGATGGATTGTTCTCCTTTATTTATTATAGACTAGAAAGAATTTTTTTGTTAGACGTCGACAAAAAATTGTTTTATTCGCAAGTTCGTGTATATTATATTATACATCTTTTGTTTATTGATTCTTCCAACATATTTTTGTAAGGACTTAATGTAACTTCCACAGTTTTTTTGTACTGTATTTTTTGTAGTATTGGTCATAAAGATGTTACAATTTTTTTAAGGCTTTAGCGTTAAATCCCGAAATAGACGATTCACTATTTAAATGTTTTTTTATTATTGATAATAATAGAAGCATCTTGTAAGATCGATGTGCTTTCATTACTTGGCTTTGTTTGAGAGAGAGCATTTATATTTTCAGCTGCTTTAAACAAATGTTCGAGAAAAACGTTTTTGTCCATGGCCCAAACTCCAGCCGGTTGAAATCTGTTCACAAGGATTCCAATGATAGCAACTTTTTGGTAAGCTTCTGCAAATAAACTTGCAATTTGATACTGCATTAAGTGAGGAGCTGGATTTGTCCTCCATCATTTTTCTGTTGCTTGAATGTAAAAAGAGCTCATAGGTGTAAAGAAAAAATACGTCGTTTGTCTGAGGCCGGTGAGTAGTAATGCCTGGCAGCTGTAACATTAGCCTTTGCTATGTTCAACGCTTTTCGGTTCTTCGAATGCAAGCAGACGTAACACCTTATTTTCAAGGGTTGACTTTACGATGCTTATAAAATGTTTTACTTTTTACATTTTAAATTAATATAGCCAGTACTAGGAATGGTGACAACACTCTCAGAAGGATTATCCAAATCAGAACTTTGTCTAATTGTTTTGAATATTTAATCCTAAAACTTTCTGCGTTTTTTTCTGAACGGTGGAAAATCCATTTCTATCAACGTTAGATATTTTTGTAGAAAATTTATTTTTATTTACGATTATTTACGGGTCGATTTGTCCTACTCTCCCTACTTGAAAACAGCTGTTAAAAGGAGGATTAATCTAGTTGTTCCTACACCTTACTGAAGCTAAGATGAGTGGTTCGTGGCCGGGTTGGCCTTGTAAATATTTAGTAAAAAGGAGTTTTGCCCCTTATTTAATCTTTCAAAAATTTTCAAATTTGAAAATAGGTGTTTAATATACTTCTACATGGCCCATTTCAATATATGCAGTGAATTTCAAAACACCCTCTATATATATATATATATATATATATATATATATATATATATATATATATATATAGTCAGTCCAAAAAGTCAAGTCTCCATACACCACCTGATTTCTATACTATTTTTGTGTTATGTTTAACTAATTAATTGGAACTATGAGAAAACATGTTTAAATTATTATTTGAAACTTAACAAACGAGGATTAGTATTAAAAACAACTACGGAACATTTTATTTAGAAGTTACGTCATTGCTATCAAAAAAGTCTCCATACACTTCACAATTACCAATAATAGTTTGACGGAGTTTAACGGAAAATAACAACTTCGTTTAAACTAATATTTAGTGGGACCGCCGTTGGCCCTGATAATCTCCTGTAACCTTTTTATCAAGCTTGCAACCAGCTTTCTAGTAACTTCTGCTGGCATGTTCTTCCATTCGTTCAATATTCTGTTTTTTAACTCTTCTCTATTTGAAACATTATGTTTGCGAACGCGCCATTTAAGTTCCTCCCATAAATACTCTATGGGGTTAACATCGGGTGATTGCGGAGATATATGGTTGGAAAATGTATCTTTTTTTGAGTGCTAATTTTTGGAAACTTTCTCTTAAATTGTCTCTCAAAACGTTCAGATAAATATGCTGATCCATGGTACTTTCTCCAAACTTTAGTTCTGCCATCAGACACAAAAAGGTTAATTTTAGTTTCATAACTAAAGATTACGAATTCCCAAAATTCAGGAGGTTTAGTAATGTATTCCCTAGCAAAAGCTAACCGCTCTTTGCCATTAGCTTCCGAGATTAACGATTTCTTTCTGGCTGCACACCCCTTATAGCCTGCCCTGTGTAAACAATTTTTCACTGTTTGTAAACAAACATTTTTCGAAAATAGTTCCCGTACTTCTTCTTTTAATTTTGGTGCACTTTTCTTGGGATCTGTAATTATTTGTCTAACAATACTGGCCTCTTCACGTGGAGTCAGTTTCTTGGGACGACTAAAGCGTGGTCGAATTTTATAGGAAACCGTTGATTTATACTGTGTAATGTACTGAACAGTAGCATGCGACTTTTTAACATATCTTCCTATATTTCTGTACGATTTTCCATCTTTCCACCAATTTATTATGATCTTTCAATAATTAAAATCATTTTACATCCACAAAATTCTCTGTACTATTCTAACAAAATGAAGTAAAAATTTATTATATTTCCCAGAGATGAGTATGTCCAGTTTTTCTAGTGTTTTTTCCTGTTTTTTCTTATGAATAAGTGTAATAAAGTGCTCTCACAAGCAACAATTTCTGAACACACCACTTAGCAGTAAGTACTTTAATGTTACATATAAAATAGGGTTGTTCTTTACTTTTAATCTCAAAAATACTGATAATCTACTGCAATTGTAGCCCTGATGAAGAAAATGAAATTTTCTAAAGCTTGGCGTAGTTAAAAAGGTGTCCAAAACTTTTTAGTTTATTTCCAAAGACCGCTTACCCCAAGAATGTAATACTGCTATATATATGCTATATATATATATATATATATATATATATATATATATATATATATATATATATATATATATTGACTTTTCTGTACATCACATTAACATTACCATTTATTTATTACGTACTCAAGCGCATATTCAAAATTCATGAACGTAAAAAAAAAAACGGAAAGCAGCAGGCACAAATCTTTGTTTCAACTTATTCTCATTACATAACTAAACGATAAACTGTCAATAAATGATAATTAATGATTACATTAATACTTGATCTAGATACAATAGATATTCAGCCGATTGACATTTGCCATCAATAATACGACAGCAAATGCCTATTAAAAGTATGCATAATATTTTGCAACTGTGCAACTAACAAAGCCAATGACCGAGAGTGCAATTCAGTTAATAATGCGGTGCGTAAGTGTGTAGTAGGCTAAACCAATATTTATGCACAAAAGAGAAAGTATAATAATGCCGGACAATCAAAAATTGCAACAATAAACTGTCATTACGTAAATAGAACCTGGAGGAGTTCGGTTTTACGTGGGATTTAAAAAAAGTTTGTAGGTTTGTATAGGACATCCAAAATTGTGTCACTTGTGGCAGCTTCTTTTACATCCCCAGAGATTTTTGGAATTCTCTACGTTTTAAGATCCCCAGATTAGGAGACACATAATTTTTAATTATTGTCAGTCTATTGATCTGCCTGTAGGTTGGTCTCTGCTAGGATTTTATACAGTAATTTTTGCCGTAACATCACTGGTAAAATTCTAGCAAATATCTAGCAAATTATCCTTCAAATTGGGATGAAAAAGACCACTAAAATTACCAGAGGCGTTTTATCAGTGTAAACATATGAACTTTTTCAGATAAATTTGCTTTTAATGGAAGAACTGGAAGTATGAAAAACAACAATGTGATTGGACCATACGGAGAAGACACAATCAATGAAAACGGTAGAAGTCTAATAGACCTCTGCGACACAAACAAGCTAAAGATTGCCAACGGACACTTCCAGCACAAAGACATCCATAAATAGACCTGGACACAGACCAGAAATCTGAAAACTATCATTGACTACATCACAGACAAACAAAAAACTTCACTGTGAGTAATGGATGTAAGAGTTATGAGAGGCATTACATGTGGATCATATCATCATCTAGTCAGGGCAAAAATGGAAATACCATACAGATTTACTGACAACAACATCAAAAAAGGTAAGAAGATCAACAAGAAAATATACTAAACCCAACATATAACACCGAAAGCCTATATCACGAAAGCGTTAAACAACTATATCAAAGTAGACTAGAAAATAAACTAGATGAAGAAATAACAGATATTGCTAAAATATATAATAATATAATAACTAGTATACATGAAGCAGCCAAAGAATCGCTAGGAATAAAAGAACAACCCTTAAGTAGGAAAATATGGTGGAACAACGAAGTGGAAATGGTGATAATCGAAAAAAATAAATTATTTCATAAATGGCTCAGTACAAAGAGAACCGAGGATAGACAAAAATGTATAGAAGCAAAAAACAAGGCCCGAAAAGCTATCAATGGAGAAAAAACGAGATGTGGGATCGGAAATGTAAAGAAGTCGACACATACATCGGGGGAAGAAAGTGCTCAGAAGCATGGAAGTTCCTGAGCTCAGTTAAAAAACAAGAAAAACATAAAGTGAATATAGGTACCATCAAGACCAAAGAGTGGATAACATACTACGAAAACTTATTAACTGAAAATCGTGAAGAATTCCAAGATGACCTAAGCTCATCTAGAACAGAAATTAATGAAGAACCCGAAATGACTGAAACAGCATAAACAAAAAAGCCGTAAACAACATGAAGAATAGAACAGCAAGCCAACCGGAAGGAATAACAACGGAATTTCTTAAAAATGGACCAGAAAAACTATTCCGAATGGCTACAAGAGGGTTTAACGAATTTGTTAATGGCCATCCAGTGCCCGAAGAATGGAAAACAGCGTACATAACATTAATATACAAAAAAGGGAATAAAAACGAATGTAAAAAGTATAGAGGAATATCGGTTATAAGCACGATGAGCAGACTATATGGAAGAATTTTAAAAAACCTTATTGAAGAAGAATATACCCCATATGAAGAAGAAGAGCAATGTGGCTTCCGAGCTGGAAGATCCTGCAATCATAACGTCTTCTGTCTCAAACAGGTCATTGAGAAGAAAACAGCTGTTAACAGAGAGGTCGACACAACATCCATAGATCTTGAAAAAGCATATGACAAAGTACCACTAAAGAAACTATGGGAGGTACTACGAACATCAAACATAAATCAAACCCTTATTAAAGCCCTCCGAAACTTATTCGATGGATCCAACTCACAAATAAAATTTGGAAAAAAATTAAGCCAAAAATTCGCAAAAATGAAAGGTCTTAGGCAGGGATGCTGCATATCACCGACCCTTTTTTTAAAATTTATATTGCAGCAGCTCTTAAACAGTGGACGCGTTTAAGATTGCAGACGATCAGGTGGTTATTGCAAATAAAAAGGACGACTTGGAATATATAGTGCGGAAATTAGTGGAAGAATACTCGAAGTGAGGTTTAATCATCAATCTAATAAAGACCAAGTATCTTGTAGTAGGAGCAGAATCATCTCAACTAGAAATAGATAATACAAAAATAATTAACACGTGCGATGAATACAAATATTTAAGAGTTATATTCGATAAAACAGGCACAGATGAGAGGGAAATCGAGAATGGAATCGTACAAGCTAAAAGAGCAATCGCATGTCTAAATGGAATATTCTGGAGCAAACAGATTACAAAGAAAAGGAAATTTAACATTTACGAATCACTAGTGAAAAGCAGCCTATTTTAAGGATCAGAGACTTGGAGAATAACTGAAAAATGTAAACCAAAGGCGCAAGCTGGAGAGATGGATGCTGTGAGACGGTCACAAGACTATCAAAAATGGTCAGAATTCGGAACGACAGTATTAAACAACAAATGGGAATAGAGGGTTCAATAGTGGAAGACATAGAACACAAACAACTAATTTGCTTCGGACATGTGAGCCATATGAGGGACAATACACTACCCAAGTAAGCATATAAACAGCAACCACAAGGAAGAAGGAAACGGGGAAAACCAAAATGATGGCGTTTAGGTGTCGGACAACGTCGAAAGACGTTATAAACCGATATATGTATATGTATGTAAGATAAATTTGCTTATAACTAGTGAATAAAATAGAAGCATGTAGACAAACTCATCTCATCATCAGTATATGCAAATGTCTTAATATTAAAAAAGTATAGGAGGAATTTGTAATATTGCCGATTATTATAGTTTTTTTTCCCCGTTTTTGATAATGAAGCGATAAAATTTAAATCTTATCGGTAATTTTAAAACCCTTGTTTCTTACCACGATAACTCCCAGGTCAAATGAGAAATCGATTGATAGTAGCCTTCTAAGTAAGCTTTCGTTTCGTACTTCTCGTCTATTCTTCATAACCTCATAACAATTCTGATCTCTTTTTTAACCAGTGGTAATTGTGTCAGTATCTTAGGTATGTGCTTTGGTAAAAATTATTATCGGTAAATTTTTCCTTAAATTTTCTATATTTTCAAAAATAATGAATTGCGTCCTTCATTTGGGTTATGGTAACGTTCTTGATGTTTGAACCAAAATATTGTTCTTTTTTACTTAGCGCTGACGTTATTTTTGCAGTAGTGATTAAAAGCATTTTTCTCAACTTCTTTAAAAAGTAGGTTGAAATCGACCCCAAATTGTGCATTGGGCTGTGATCTTCGCAGAGTTTCACGCATCTCGCTGCGGATTTAGTCCTTGAAGAATAGCTATTGGGCCCTGGTTTTCTGAAGTTCGATGTATGCGCTATTGAGAGTGATTTCCTTAAGTTGATAAATATCTTTAGGGGATTTTGATTGATCTAGCAGCATTGGTGTGTTGTCCTTATCCGTTTCATGCTAAGTTCTCTCTTACTGCTACGCTAAGATTACAGAACATCCATTATTATCACGTGAAGTAATTTGTCCTCTGGAGCGAAACAGGTGTGGGATTCAACTTTCGTACTATTCATGTTAGTTACTTTATTTTTGAGATCCAGAGTGCTATGGGACACCCTCTGCTACAGTCTCTGTTTTGATGAATTTTATTCTTTGATTGTTGGACGTGGCTTTTACTTCGTGGTATAGTTTCTTTTTTTATCAGTACTAAGGGTGGGGATTTGATATTGTGGTTTAATATTGTTTGCCTTTTCCCGGTTTCTCGGAGCCAAGGATTCCTGATCCCTTTTTTCCAGTACTAATGGTGTCATACTGGAAGATTGATGTTCTTCTTTGTGAGTTCAAACATGTTTACCTTTTCTGTATCTTTTTGTTCCTTTGATATTTTGTTTCTGAAGTCGTCAGATGGCCGATCGATTTTCTCATCCACTTAGAATTGAAAGGGGGTGGATAATTCAGATTAGTTCAAGTTAGTTAAGCATTAAGGAAAACAGGCCCTTATTAATTTCTTCAACGTCATGGCCAAGTTCTCTTACTGCTTCTGTGAGCGATGAGACCCTCTCTTTTTTTGCACCCTTGGAAAAGCAGCTATTAATACATTTTGTTCTGCATTCACTATGAAGTTCTAGCCGGATTCCATTGCTCGCTAAGAGTTTTCAACTTTGCTTTCATTTTTCTTCGGCTGCTGTTTGACCATAGACTAGTTAACCACTGAGAGAAAAATCAATTTCAAATTTGTGTGTCAAATTTAATACGACATTAAATACAAACAAAAAGTTGAGGAGGTTGTGAAAAACAATCTTAGAAGTATGAAAAGTTAAGTTGATTGGAGTTTACTCCATTATCGTCCAGAAGATATATTAATGATTTATTTTTTATAAAATCTTTTGATATTCTAAGGAAATAATTTACATAACTAATTAATTCATATTTTTTTGAATCGAATTTGGGATATTGTTAAAAATCACGGTCGCTACCGCTTGAACATGGTTTCGTACCTCTTTCCATGCATCATAAAATGAGATCAGAAAAAAGGAAAGAAGTCTGAGGACGTTAAATCAGGTAAATACAGCTAATGGTACGATATAGGATATTGATTATTATTTGCAGAGAATGACACATTGTCCGAAGGAACCACGTCATTTCACCAATAAAAACCGTTTCAGGCATGTTTCAGTTGAATCACTACTGCATCCTCAATCTATTTTAATGATGAAATCACGCTCTCATTGAATATTGATTTAGCTCCATCCAGCTTTTTTCAACAAAATCAACAATATACCACTGAAGACAGATATTATACACTTAGGCGCCAAAATTTCTAGCTGCTGCGAAGAAGAAATTAAAAGAAGGGTAGCGATGGCCAAAACTGCAATGACTAATATTCCCTATAGCCACATACAGAGTCGAAACATGAACCGTTAATGCAGCATGCTGTAAAAGAATGGAGGGTTTCGAAACTACATGCTACAGGCGGATGCTCAGAATTTCCTAGTCAGCTCACAGGACAAATACGTCTGTGTCGAGCGTTCTTAACATCCAAAATAGTGACTGGCTGTTAGCATCGATTCAGAGAAAAATAAGATCATTTTTTGGTCACATAATAAGGAGGAATGGTAGGGGAAAGATGCTGCTCCAAGGGAAAGTCGACGGTAGAAGAAAATGAGATAGAACTCCCAACAGATACATTGATTAGATCATGTCTACACTTGAAGTTAACGGAGATGATGAGAAGTGTCCAAGATAGGGAAGCCTGGAGAGCTGATGAAAATTCTGTGTAACAATGCAATATAGGTCAAGATGCTCCGAGCCGAGCAACGATGCGAGATTGAGAGAGATTTTTACAGGTTCGATTTGATGTCGTCTTCAGGCCTCTCACCACAACTTTTAAACTCATTTTCCGCACGGTTTTCAAAACATACTGTCACTGCTACCACTTTAATTAGGCATCATATGGAACATAAAACAGCTGATACAACACTAATAAGGGTTGTCTCTTTCGATAATAAAGAGATGCAACATCTGGCACTACTACTTTCGGGAAGTTCGTTTACTTTTTGTAGAGAAGGTGTATGAGGCACTTTCAATTTTCTGTTTTAATGAAAGTTGGCGATATGTTTATTTCATTTCCCTCGTATCATAAGCTAATATTAAAGACAAGTGCACTTTAGAGAGCGTATTGACATCGAAGTCAGACAATAATAAACGGAAATATATTCAAGCTTACGGCTATGCAATACACTTACAAATTATGTTCCAGATACAGTAGCACTTTGCCTGCGACGTGTAGAGGCGGCACCTTAATTACTTACTTTATATACTTCATTCTATTTGATAATAGTTTATAGTTTCATATCAGTAGCGTTGCTTAAGGTCTAGGAGTCTTCTAGTCAGTCTTCAAGGGAAAATACAATCTTTATCCTAAAAGAAACATTAATTCTCGGAAAAAAAAAGAAAATTATAGCATCAGCAATTATATCTTTTTGTTGTTAAAAGCTACAATGTCGATTAGCCTTGTATCAGCTATTTGATAACACTTGTCAGTCAAATGTCTAGTTATAGTCGTGTTTCAATAAACGGTCAGAAAATGATTTTTAAATATTTTTTTAGAGTTCCGTGCGGGTCACTTATAGGATCACTTCGGTGTCTGTCCGTCTGTTTGTCTGTCACACCCGATTTTCCCCAAAACTATTTGACATAGAAAGTTGAAATTTGGCTTAAGGGGTTAGTTTTAGAGGATGAAATCGGAAAAAAAAAATGACCAGATCATCGAGTGAGGTATCAAATGAAAGCATATGATGATAACATGAGTTCAAAAATATATATGACTAGCCGTGCCCACGGCTCCACTCGCGTGGACTTGATTCATTATTATCGTCACTGCTTATTCCTTATTATCTAACGTAATAAAATGTCTCACATTATTTCCCCTTATCTCCCAATATTTCTCCTTATCTACCATTATCTCACCTTATCTCTCATTATCTAAGCTTATATCGACTTATATAGAACATATGTATAAATTTATAAAAACACGTAAATCGGATAAGTGGTTCTCGAATGATAAGCGCACTAATGGACAGATAGACAGACGTTGGGTTTTATATATATTATAGAGATTATTATTAATATTATATCACCTGACCAGAGAATATATGTACGTATGAATTGAAAAAAAAAACGTAAATCGGATAAGTGGTTCTCGAGTGATTAGCGCACTAACGGACAGACAGAGAGACGTTGCATTTTATATGTATTATATTCTTTGCCACATGATATTGCTCTATATTTAATGGTTTAGGCAGTGTATTGCAAGAGAACGCTCTAATGGTAACCTTTTTTCCGACTTGACTCACTATTATCGTCACTGCTTATTCTTTATGTTACCTAACGCAATAAAATATATTCTATAACGTGGCCAGAGAACATATGTATGCACATAAATCGTATAAGTGGTTTTCTAGTGATAAGCTCACTAACGGACAGACAGACAGACAGACAGACAGACAGAGAGACAGGTAGACAGACAGACAGAAAGGCTTTGCATTTTATATGTTATAGATAGAAGATTATAGATAACCTGGCCAGAGAAAAAATGTATGAATTACAAAAAACACGTAAATCGGATAAGTGGTTCTCCAGTGATAAGCGCACTAATGGACAGATAGACAGACAGGCAGAGAGACAGGTAGACAGACAGACAGAAAGACTTTGAATTTTATATATATTATAGATAGAAGATTATAGATAACCTGGCCAGAGAACAATTGTATGAATTACAAATACATAAATCGGATAAGTGTTTCTCGAGTCATAAGCTCACTAACGGACGGACAGAGAGACGTTGCATTTTATATATATTTATGCTTTAGGCAGTGTACTGCGAGAGAACGCGCTAGCGGCAAACTTTTCTCCGGCTTGATTCACTATTATCGTCACTGCTTATTCCTTATGTGACCTAACGTAATAAAATATAGTTTATAACCTGGCGAGAGAACATATGTATGTTTTAAAAACAAGCATGTAAACCAGATACGTGGTTCTCCAGTGATAAGCGCACTAACGGGCGGACAGACAGACAGACAGTCAGACAGATAGACAGACAGACGGAGAGACGTTGCATTTTATATATATTATAGATATAATAATGATATATAAAATATAATGATGATATAATGCTTGCGCAAACTATTCTTTGTATTATTTTAAAACAATTGCGGTCCCCCACCCTATCGCCAAAGGAACTTATCAAAAAGTTTTAAAAATATGTGTTCATAAAGTGTAGATAAAGCGAAAATTATCACTAGTGCATTACGTTTGATAATTTATCTGATATAAAAAATATGGTGAAGGTTATTTTAATATACTCTTCAGTACACACACTGGTGGCCAACAGATAGGTACCGAAGAAAATAATTTTATTTTATTTGGTTATAATTAAACAAATATTTAGGTAGTAAATATTTGTTTTGCACTTTTATTACTAGATTCTAGATTGAGCTAGATTGATTTATTGGCTATTAGGTAGCTAAGATGCTATAACTATTATACATTATTGACTAAGAAAAAACGTGAAATTACATATTGGATCTTAAGATATATACATATCATAGACCTAATTAACTTAGCCTAGGAAAGAATTTTATTTTATTTTAAAAACAATCGAGGTACGGAAACTAATTCCGCAAGTCCGACTTGCACTTGGTCGTTTTTTTTTAGTTAAACTTAGTAAAAGCTTTGTCGAAACACATAAAATGCTTTGAAAAAGTTACAATAATGAATTTTTATCCTGTACTCGTGCGTTTGAGTAGTTTCAATAATTTTAAAGTAATTACAGTCTGTCAAGTAAGAACGTGTCCGCAATAATTCATTTTTGGTAGGTGCGATTCTAACCGTTCAACAAAAAATCGATAGAGGGAACCTTGATCTATGACGCGGTTTACTAAAAGTATTAATCGATTCTGAACTTTCGTCGAAATCCCGTAAAATCCAAAATGAGTTGCGCGTGGGTTTGAGGCAGTCTTTCTTTGTTCACATCCAAAGGGGCCTAAAATAATATATTCCGCAGCCGCTAAACATATTAAAAAATGTCGACAACTTGCCAAAACGTGGCTCGGTAGGCAAAGTCACTCCGAAAGTAGAAAAACGAATCGTGTTTTTGTTTTCACGGGGCCGGAAATTGACGCTGCGTTAAAATACGGCAAAATTGAGAAAATCGGATTTGAATGTGTCCCATAAGGAAATTCGACAACATCTCCGTGCTCGTCCGAAGCACGTTGAAGAAACCTTTGCTGGGCGAAAATCACATCGCCAAGCGGCTAGCTTGGGCTCCCGATAGAATACTAGAGTGGCCCTCACAATCGCCGGACGCCAACCCTGTTGAAAACGTTTTGTCTCTTGTAAAGAGAAAGCTCAGAGGAAAAATTCTGAGGACTTTGACTCGCGAGATTCGAAAAATTTGCACAGTATGCAGAAAATCTCTTCGACAGCATACCTAGAAGATGCCGTTGTTAGCATACCCAAGAATACATTGATGGCAAGAAATGTTCCCGAAACACATTTTTTCAAGAATACGCCGTTCGTTCTTACTTGATAGACTGTATGTGAGGTTTGATGACGCCAAAGAGCCTGTCAACAGATTTCTTGTCCTCCTCGTAGAAATGTTTACCTCTGATTTGACCGATATAATTTATTTTTCAAATTTTCGACTAAAAAACTGGTATAGGAACATGTAAGTCGTTGCTCTCTAACATGCATCGTTTGACACAATTGGTTGAAGTGTACAAAATTTTTACTTTTCAAATGCTAACGACGCTATCTAATTTAGGATATGAACACAATAAAACTGCGGATTTGTTAAAACATAGTCAAGAAGACTCTGGCAGCATTGTCGCTGAGGAAATCGGACACCATTTATTAGTGTTCCGTACGGAACACTTATGAGATCACTTCGGTGTCTGTCTGTGTGTCCATCTGTCACACCCGATTTTCTCCGAAACTGTTTGACACAGAAAGTTGAAATTTGGCACTAATATAGGAATTGATGGCCCCATAACAGCCGTGTAATTTTGAAATTAAAATTTTGACTTACGAAGTTAGTTTTGGTTGGTGAAATCGAAAGTAAAAAAATTTACCAAATCATCGGGTATCGGATGTCGGGTGTAAAATAAAAGCTTGTAAAAACACAAGTTCAAAAATATATATAATGTAATACTCGCGCACACTTTTCTCTGTATTATTTTTAAAAAATTGCGAAAAATCGCTGTCTTCCCCTTATCTCGAAAATTACTGATAAAAAAATACTGAAAAAATTCTGGGATATTCTCCATTGAACAAAAATTATCACTTTTAATAATTTATCTGGTATATAAAAAGAAGCAAAAATTTCAGTTTCAGTAAAGTCCGGAAAAAAACCTTGTTGAAAACTTATTTGGGGTCTGTTTTGTGAAATCACTGATCATTTTATACCTCCGTAACAAAAATTTTTATTTCAAAAGCAATCAACATACAGAACATTAATTGCACAAGTCCGACTTGCACTTGGCCGTTTTTTTTTAAGTTGCAAATAGCATATGACAAGTCAAATCGGAAGAAGCTGCTTTTGTCTTTTAACGAGCAAGAATAATCTATAATGATCTTCACGAAGAGTTTCTCGACAGGTTACAAATAACAGACGCGAATGACTGTTTACTGTGAATGACTGCAAGTTTGATTTTGTCGATGGTATATTAAGTAGGAACTCCCAACCTTACCAATATTTGCTATAGTAACTTTAACTCTAAAGTTCATAAGGCTTCCTTCATTTATTAATACTTAAATAGTATGTAATTGTTTTAGTTACTCTTTTATTAAGTTACTTGTATTAATTTTCCAGTTAAGCATTCTGTCAAAATATATTTCCAAGTATTTTATACGAAATTGTTACTCTGTGTCCTGGTTAGGTATATCTCAATTTTGCTTTGTAGCAATAGCAATAACTAGACCTGACAAATAATAAATAAAATAACTCAACTGGAAATAACAGTAATTGCTATATGATCATATATTATTATTTATCACCTGTGTCAAACTGACAATAGTTTCTGGATTTCTAAACAATTTGCAAACCTTAGAATAATCTCTGGTATTCTATTTGATTTTTTGAAAGTATCTCTAAAAAGATTATTTCAATTTTAATACTACTGCAGGGTCTTGATCAACTTTTGTCAAAGTAACGTTATATGAGTAGTGTATAATGTACACACAAAAATTCCGTAGGACTGTTAAGGAAGTCTATTATTATATATATATATATATATATATATATATATATATATATATATATATATATATATATATATATATATATGTTTATATATATACATATATATATATATATATATATATATGTAAGATACAACGAATTCCGTGATTCCGCGAAACGCATCTCGGACATCTCGACAAACTGGAAAACAGTGGGTAGACTCCTGAAATATGGGTTTTGTCCGCTTTCATTTATTTTACATTAAATCACATATGCGTGGGATGGATCCCTCATCGAATCGCGCTGCCTGCGATGAATGTTGGCAATCTACTGACCCTTCCTCTCTCGGCTTGTGGCTGGAGTTGGCCTCTAAAGTAAGTATGCATTTAAATTTTAGGTACAATTCGTTGTATTCTAGCACGATATTACGCCGGTATGAGAATAAGCATTAGAAATTCTGTTCTTTTATCTATCGTTCCTAGCCCGACTGATGGGCCTTGATACGTCGAAACGCGTTGCGGGTTGAATTGTCAAACGAGGGAACAGTGGTTAGAAGGCTGAAATATTGGCTTTGTCTGTTTTCAGTTCATATATATACATACATACATATATATATGTATATATATGTATGTATGTATATGTATGTATATATATGTAGGTATATATATATATATATATATATATATATATATATATATATATATATATATATATATATATGTATATATATATATATATATACATATATATATATATATATATATATATATATATATGTATATATATTTAAATATATATATATATATATATATATATATATATATATATATATATATATATATAAATATATAAATATATATATATATATATATATATATATATATATATATATATATATACATATATATATATATATATATATATATATATATATATATATATATATATATATATATATGTATATATATATATACATATATATATATATATATATATATATATATATATATATATATATATATATATATATATATATATATATATGTATATATATTTAAATATATATATATATATATATATATATATATATATATATATATATATATATATATATATATATATAATATATATAAATATATATATATATATATATATATATATATATATATATATATAGACATATATATATATATATATATATATATATATATATATATATATAGACATATATATATATATAGACATATATATATATATATATATATATATATATATATATATATATATATATATATGTCTATATATATATATATATATATATATATATACATATACATATATATATATATATATATATATATATATATATATATATATATATATATATATATATATATATATATATAGACATATATATATATATATATATATATATATATAAATATATATATATACAGAAGAAATCTCCAAGAGGGGAAGGTGCCTATATGAATACGCCTCTTTGACTCGCTACAGACATAAACTGTTTGGAAATATACATCGTGGCGATAAATTACCACAGGAAGGACTTGGAAGGAAGCTAATGAGTAAGCACAATGAGCTAATGGGCTGCAAAACACAATCGCCTACCATATTAACAACCTACCAAATAACATACGCCAGTTGAATATTTTGTGATTGATCTTACCAAATGCTTTGCTGAAGTCATTATCTCCCTAGTCTCTAAGCATCCTCAAATCTATAGCGTTCCGTGTCCAGACCACCCTTTGATATAAGTGGATTCTAAGAAAATCTGATATCACAAATGACCATTAGGTTTATATAAGATTCGTCGGCAATTTAGCTTAAAATCTAAAATAACAAAGAACACAATTTATTATGAGCATTATAATTTACTACGCTACTGTATAAGATCTTATTGCAGGAGCAAAACAGGTAGCTTGAAAGTAAGTAAATTGATGCCTATTGTAGCTTTAGGCAGAAATTTTCAAATCTGCAACGTATACCTGTTCTGAGCTAATTTTTAATATCCAGTGATGTGTACAATGAAACAGTTTATTTAGTAATTTATTTACTATATCTTAAGGTGGTTTATTTAATTAATTTACATAATTAAAGTGCCTGAAAGCATGTAAATTATTAAATATTATTAATGTTGTAATAACTTAAAATGTTAATAATTTAGTTCCACTTTTCGGTATACATGGTGGTATAATAAAAATTTCATTATGTACTAGTAATATATAAACATACTATTTTGAGAGAATATAATCTAATAAACAAAAATGGTTTTTAGAACAAGGTAGAATACCTACTAGGCTCAAAAAATGGCATCATCATTTTAAATTGAGCTTTTAGAATACTTTCTTTTATGACGTTATGTTTAACAGTTCTTGAATGAATCATTAATTTACAATTATATGTGGATCTCTACTTCTTCTTCTTCATCGCATGACTATGATTATTCCTGTTTGTCTGCCTCTTATACCGTTTCTGTTGTTAGTAGGTTATCTTTTCATGTTTTCTTCGGTCTTCCTGGACGGTTTGTTATGTTTGCAGATATTAGCTAGCCTGTCAGTTGCTATCCTGTTCATGTGATCATTCCAGTTTCTTTTCCTGGCCTTTATCCATACTCTGAATGTTACATTGCTGTATATTCTTATTCGTTTGTCTGTTTCCGATTGGTATGCCCCGTACTGTTCTTAAAGCCTTCATTTCTGCATTACTTATCCTCTGCTTTGTTCTTTTAGTGTCTACTCGGGTTTCTGCCGCGTAGATTAAGATGAGTCTGACAGTCGTTTTGTATACTCTTATTTTGTTCTCTGTGGACATATATTTATCATTCCATATGGATTCTCTTAAGGACTGACTAACTTTCGTTGCTTTTATTACCTGTCTTTTCACTTCTGCTATTATGTTCTTATCCCCCTTATATTAATTCCAAAGTATGTGAAACTCATTACCTGTTCTATGTTTCTGCCTTCCACTTCCAGTTTGCACCTTCCCGGCTCTCTAGTTACCATGCATTTTGTTTTTTCCACAGAAATATTCATGATGTGTGTTTTCACTGTTGTGTCAAATGCGTGGAGTTACATTTGTGGATTGTCTTCATTGCTTGCTATCAGTAAAGCGTCGTCTGTGAAACATAGTATATTAGGCCCCATTCTGTATCCTTTTCATTATATTACTTCGCCTATTATTTTATTCATTATTATGTTGCACAGTAATGGACCAAGTGAGTATCCTTGTCGTATGTCTCCATTTACACGTATAAGTTTTATTTCGCCTCTTGGCATTATAATTTTCAATTTGTTACGTGGAACTCTAACGCTACAAAACACGCAGTATTTTTAAGATGACTTGAATTTGTTGTTGCCAAATTTAAACTAAATCTTCTTCTTACGACGACGTCTCCTCATGAAGGTTGGCGATCCATATAGCTAAACGAACTGTTGCTCGAAAAATATCACCCGAAGCACATCTATACCACGTTCTCATGTCCTTCAGCCAAGAATTCTATCGTCTTCCGATCGATCGCTTGCCCTTTATTTAGCCTTCAATAATTAGACGTGACAATTCGTACTTTGGATCCCTCATTATATGTCCGAAGTATTGAGTGTTTCCTTTTTTTATGGTTGTTAGTAATTCCTCCATTTTGTTCATTCTTTCCAGTACTTCTGTGTTTTTTTTTCATTTTCTATATCCAGGAGATTCGAAGATGGCGTCTGTAAATGAAAATTTCAAGAGATTCCACTCGTTTCTCTGAGACAGGGTCAAGGCTCCAGCACTAACATCCGTAAAATAGCACGGAGAATACCACCATTCTCATTTGGAGTTCGAGACAGACATGGACAATGGAAACATTTATTTATATTCATGTATATTACTCGGGTCTGCTCAATTCGGGAATATATTTTTCTTCGGTCAAACTTGTCATTTATATTCGTTCTCAAATATTTAACTGTGAATACCTGTTCTACGGTGTTGTCCCTGATTTCGAGGGATTCTGGTGGTAGATTTTTCTTTGTTATTCCTATCCACTTGGTTTTTCTTATATTCATAGTTAATCCAAATCTTTCGCTGGCTGTGACGACTCGATTGATCAGTTGCTGGAGATCTTTGATATTTTTTGCTATCAAGTCAAATAACAGCTTTTTGCGAGGCTATAAAACGTATCTTGCTAGAAGCAAGTAAGTATCTATAATATAGTATGGTAGTTTATGATCTCCTTAACCTCCCCAGTGGATGTTGGTGACCCTTGTGATCTTGTAAATTGCTAATTTGTATAGGAACGAAAGTTGAGACAGTAAATTTTAGAAACCAAGCCACGTTTTGGCAGGTCTTCGACATTTTTCGTCTTGTTAAAACCATTTATCCACTTCTTCATAAACGACACTGACTTTTTAATATATTTAGCGGCGGCGGAATGTGTGATTTTAGGCCCCTTTGGATTGGAACAAAGAGACTGCCCCGAACCGATACGCAAACAAGTGACTAATTTTGGATTTTACATAATTTCGACGAAACATCGTAATCGACCGATCCTTATACTCGTAGACAAAGATTCCCTCTACTGATTTCCGCAGGTGTTAATTGAACCACATGAATAAAGCTTCGTTAACCTTTTCATAGTCGCCGGTTTTCATTGAGGCTTGATTTATATACCACTCTTCTGTTTTTGTGCGGTTTCTTTTCCAATCTCCAACTATTACCTCACCTACTCCATAATCTCGTGCAACAACTTTAATTGTCTCTCCTGCTTCAATTCTTCTAATGGCTTTTAATTTGTCTTCAATAGCAACGACGATTCTTTTACGCTTGTTTTGCTCCATTATACAAACAAAAATTCAAACAAAGCAGTTCGTATTAATTACACTTAACTACCAGAACTCCAACCAAATAAATTATGTGAGTATACTCGTACTTTTCCGTAGTAAACGCTATAACGCACTGCATTCACACAAATTTACATGCTGAAAGAGTCCAAAAACATAAATAAGGGGAACCCCTTACACGGGCCAGGGGGATTCCCCGAAGGCCCAGACGATTTTAAATGGAAATATGTACATACATATTTTAGAAGCTCGGTTAATACGCAGCATAGACGCGCGTACCTCGGATAATCAGGTTTTTAGATTGGCTCGGTTAATCCGGAGCTCGGATAATCGCGACTCGGTTAATGGAGGTTCTGTATATATATATATATATATATATATATATATATATATATATATATATATATATATATATATATATATATATATATATATATATATATATATATATATATATATATATATATATATATATAGGTAAACACGGTGTATTACTGAAGGAGATGTTTGCTACCCGAAGAGTCAAGGTGGCAATATACTTCCCATATTCTTCCCTTAGGCATCATCATTTCCTTTAGGCATTCAAATCACCAAAATTTCTTCAATATTCCAATGAATCAAGGCTCTGGTTTGTTTCAGATTCCCGGTCCAGCTAATTTAGAAAATACAGTGTATATTTAAGAATTAGTACTCCGTAGGCGATGATAATGAAATAAAGGACAAGCTGGAATTTTTGTCGGTCCATAAATTAAAAAAAATTTTGCCAGTGAAGAATTTCCAAAATTACTTACTAGTGCTCAACAAAAAAGTTGGAATAGTTTTAAAGCAGTAGTCTCTGAATTTTTAGGGAATAACAAAGTTGAAAATTACCAAGAGCTAGTTAAAAACATGTTAGAAAACTTTAAAACCGTGGGTTGCAGAATGTCTCTAAAAGTACATATACTGCATGCTCATTTAGATAAATTTGAACACAACATGAGGGCGTACTCAGAAGAACAAGGAGAACTTTTTCATCAAGATATTATGAACTTCGAAAAACGTTATCAGGGCCAATACAACGAAAATATGATGGAGGACCACATTTGGGGTTTAGTGAGAGAAAGTACTTATGAACATGAAAGAAAAAGTAATAGGGTTCACTTTTAAACTTTTTTCCACTATTTTGTAATTTGATATGATAGTAAAATTTGATAAAAATCATATATAAATATATTTGTTTCGATTTATCAATAAATAAAGATTTAAACTATGGATTTTCTAAAATACTGTTCACTGTCGATAAATCTATTGAAATTTCATACCCTCTCATCAAAGTCAAAATTCGTGTTGACCTGTGTTATTTGAAGGAGAAAAATATCGAATTAATATCTTATTGCCCATTTTCACACGATTTGTCATCTAACGATTTCCTTTTGTTCCCGAATGTGAAAAAAAATGCATGGAAAGCGATTTTCATCACCACCCAAAAAATGATTCGAGAATTGGTTCGAACGCATGTATAAGTGTATAAATGTTAAAAGCAAATATTTTTAGAAACAATAAAATGATTTGTACCTAATTTTTTTTTTCCTTTTATTATTTCTGTAAAAACTTAAAAGGTAACTCTGGTATAAGGTCAAAGAATGGCAATAGAAATACAACTCAAATAAAATATAATAAAAGCTATTTACATCAACGTTTTAATAATACCAGAATTAATCACAAATGCTGCTAATGATTAGTAACATCGTTCTTTAGGTTCATTAATTTAAAGCTGCTATTTGCGATACAGCCAGTATTGTAAAAGTTACAAGAGATGAAATCTTAACAAAGCGTTTCTTCGAAGTCCATAAAACCGAAAATATTTGAACCTTCATTTCGCGGACTTTGTCGCAAGCGGTAACAAGTATCTTCTGTTCTCCATAAACAGTGAAATTAATGTTTCGGTCCGGACCGTTAATGTCTCTAATCTGATGCGCTCCGGCAGTAAACGCTTACGGAATCCTGCGACTATTAATTCGTGAGACCGGGTCATATATTAAAAGACACAATGATTGTACAGGGTAGACGGTAAAAATTACGAATGCTTTTAAAAATGTTATTTCAGTATATGGAGCTCATCATCAATAATGGAGATATTATAAGAGACTTCTTTTCTAAAAATTTTAATTAATTCTTACAGATACAGAGTGTTTAAGGAATATTTTTTAGATTCGACATGAGGGACTGTTGCTCATTAAAGTGCAGAAGATAAGTAATAAATATGGCCACTAATTGCTAAAAGAGACTAAATATATAGTCATTTTTAAGGAAAATGTCCAAAATGCTTTTTGCCCAAAATAAATTTATTTATTTGGGATGTACAATAAGTGAAGATTGGGATCATTCACTGGAAATGAAATAGCGAATAGAGAAGGCTATATGTATGAAGATAAAGTCACTTCTTTGTTCCAGATATCTTAGTTATCATCCCTCTTGTACAGTTCAGGAGCATGCATAATGCCAGAGGCCCCAGAGAAGAAAATCAAGGCATTTGAGATGAGGGTCTAAAGGAGAATACTAACAATTTTCTGTTATATATACTTATATATATATATATATATATATATATATATATATATATATATATATATATATATATATATATATATATATATATATATATATATATATATATATATATATATATATATATATATATATATATATATATATATATATATATATATATATATATATATATATATAATATATATATAATATATATATATATATATATATATATATATATATATATATATATATATATATATATTATATATATATATATATATATATACATATATACATATATATATATATATATATATATATATATATATATATATATATATATATATATATATAGATATATATATATATATATATATACATATATATATATATATATATATATATATATATATATATATATATATATATATAGATAGATATACCGGGTGTACAAGTATGAAATGCGGATTTTTTTCTAAAAAAAACATGTTAAATTCGGAAGAATGATAAAAAGTGCTTTATTCAAAGTATGCTCCGTCGCTTCTTATACATTTTTCTCATTTTTCGGGCAATTTGTGAATACCACGCCAGTAAAAATCTTCTCCTTTTACTGCGAACCATTCCTCGAGGCATTTTTTCACATTTTCGTACGAACCAAAGCGCTGCTCAGCAAGTGCGTGACCCATCGATGCAAACAAATGGTAATCGGAAGAAGCCAAGTCTGATGAATAAGCCGTATGGGGGGTAGAACTTCCCAGCTGAGTGCTTCCAACGTGTCGCGAACTGGTTTTTCCGTATGTGATGGAGCACTGTCATGAAGAAAAATGACTTTGTGTTGCCTCTTTCGGTATTCTGGCCTTTTTTCAAGCAGCGAACGGTTCAAATCGGTCAATTGTTGTTGGTAACGTTTAGTATTAATCGTTTCCCCAGGTTTTAACAGCTCATAATAGACCACGCCCCTCTGGTCCCACCAAACACAGAGCATCGTCTTTCTGCCAAAGCGATTCGGTCTTGCGGTCGATGTGGATGGTGCGCCTGGGTCTACCAATGATTTTTTGCGCTTGGGATTCTCGAAATAAATACACTCTTCATCCCCTGTAACTATACGATGCAAAAACGACTTCCTTTTGTACCGAGCGAGCAAAATGTTACACGTGTTTTTGCGCTTTTTTTCCATTTGCCTGTCCTTCAAACCCATCTACCGGTCTTCTGAATCTTTCCCATCTCTCGTAGCCGACTGGAAACAGCCCAATTGCTCAGCGACTTGTTTTTATGTTTGCGAATCATCTTCGTCCAACAATGCCACATCTTCGTATTTTTTTGGCGGTTTTCCACGTTCCTTGTCTGCAACATCGAAGTCAGCACTTTTGAAACGCCGAAACCATCGTTCACACGTATCTTGCGATGGAGCATGTTCACCATAAACTTCCCAAAGTAATCAGTCGGATTCAACAGCAGTTTTCTTCAAATGAAAACAAAAAATTAATGCTGTCCGCGAATGCTCTTTATTCGGTATAAATTTCGACATATGGAACACAACAACACAACACTATGCACACACTTTTCCAATTTATCACTCGTGCCCGTCTGACACTTATTGATGACACAACAAAATGCGCAGTGTCAAATCTTTATAGCACAAACTGCATTGGTGCACCATCTGTTGTCTGAAATCCGCATTTCATACTTGTACACCTGGTATATAAAAATTCTTTAGATTATAATGTATCTTTATATTCTTTTGGAATGGCCCCGATAAGTTTTCAATGTCAGCTAATAGAGTGCCTATATGAATTTCTTTTTCAGTTTATGGAATGTCAAATTTAGGACCCAATGAAAGGAAATCGGATATATCTTTTGGGATTTCAATTTTAAATTACCAATCTAACCACCCAAAAAATGGGTACTCCCAAAAATTCAGATACTTTTGACAGACCCATAAAAAACAACACAAGTAAAGTACACAAAACTACCATTACTGAAGAACAAATTCGATTACTGCTTTGTTTAAAGACTTCGAAAGCAGTAAAATAGCAAGTATAACAACCATAAAAATTGCAATTTATTCTCAAAAATCAAAGATGTTACCCCCTACACCATACAAAAGTAATGTAGTGTATCAGTTATTGTGTATAAATTGCCTACATTAGTCCTCACAATAATAAATCAAAGAGTCACACAACACAAAAGTGATCTAAACACTAACTATAATTTTGATTATAACAACGTTAAAAATAGTACATCAAGAAAAAAATTACAAAAATAGATGATTTCTTGAGATGTACTACATAAATACAATTAATGAAACCATAAAATATAAATCTGATAACAACTAATTGAGCAATATTTACTGTAATATTATAAAAATAATAAAAAAGACACACGGTAATATAAAAAAAGGAAAAAAAAGTTGAAAACAAAATCATAAAAATTATCCACATAACGTAAACAAATTCAGTGGTTCTTGAACGCTATGTAGAGTAGATAAATGGTTACTATGGGGACTAATATTTCGTTAAGTTAACGTTTATATATACATATATATATATATATATATATATATATATATATATATATATATATATATATATATATATATACATATATATATATATATATATATATATATATATATATATATATATATATATATATATATATACATACATACATATATATATATATATATATATATATATATATATATATATATATATATATATATATATATATATTATATATATATATATATATATATATATATATATATATATATATATATATATATATATAGCTTCTGTTTGTTTTACTATATGTATGAATTTCGAGCTTAATAAGGTTACAATTACACATTGCCACTCATAATCTTATACTTGTCTCAGAAACAAGTTGTGATATTAAGTACGATATTCCAAGCTTCAGTACATGAGCAAATAGTATTAACTACCATAGGCAATGAAAAGACAACTAAATCATTTTGCCCTTTGCTGAAAAAACTAGGAAGAAATAGCCAAAATTTATCTGCAGGCATTAAAAAAATCAATACTATATTTACGTTAAATACACCTCTGCTAAAATTTCAATGACTGCTCAGAAAAGACACCAATCTTCGCTAAAATTAATTCTAGCTGACTGAACCCGACGATATCTTCGGACCCGCATACTAAAGAAGAATACGGTGAAAGAAGAATAAGATAGACCCCTGGGGCACACACACGCATATCTGTGGCGCCCAGGAAATAACGTCCTGCTACTTCGAAGGCAACCGTGATTGATCCAAGCTGTCATTTCTGGTTTATTGGTATGCAATACAGAACAATAAGTCGGGTAAAACAGGAGGCAATGCGATACGATTGCGATAAATATGTGTATATAATCTTAATTATACTATTAGCCATTTGGTGTATAATAACGCCTGGTCTAATATCAGCAGGGCAACGGGAAAATACATTTCATAACAACAAAAACTTTACCGGCAGATCCACTAAAAATATTTTCTTTTATATTGCTCTAATATGGAGTTTAACATGACCAGAACACAAGTAAGCCAGCTAACGTTATGAAGTTGAGCCGTACAACACAATGCCTTTCTATGAAACAAGCTTTATACTATTTTAGTTTTTCATTCTTGATTCAGTAATTATTTCTTGAAATTGGTTACTCTTCATAGTGGTATGCTTCATTGCTGAAGGTTGTGTCCATCTTCAAAATTAATGGTCGATTTAGCAACCAATTTTCGCCAACTGTCTCTGTTCTGTGGTTGTCCGGGGCTCTTCTTCCTATGTAACCAAATTAGTCTTGTTTTAATATTTAGTTGTTTGAGGATGAACTTGTTGTTCTTCTGGCTGTCCAAAGGATGCGAAGCATACGTCACCAACACCACATTTCGGGAGCGTTTATCTTCTGCCTTGCATTACATATAGTCTAGTTAAAAAAACCGGTCAAGAGCAAGTCGGACGTGCGCAATTAGTGTTCCTGTCGTGGTTAAAATAAAAGAAAATCTTTACCTAAGCTAAGTTAATTAGGTCCCTAACATGTATATGTCTTAAGGTCCAATATGTATTTTCATGTTTTTTGCGAGTTAATAATGTATAATAATTGTAGCATCTTAGCTACCTAACAGCCAGTAGACCAATATAGCTCAATTTAGAATCTAGTAATAAAAGCATAAAACAAATATTTACTACCTAAATATTTGTTTAATTATCAACAAATAAAATAAAATTATTTTGTCTCGGTACAGGAGTTATGCGCGACTCGGGAGCAGTAATGTACTGAAAAGTATATTAAAACACCTCCACCATATTGTCAAGGCACATAGTTTTTTTTTATACCAGATAAATTATCAAGCGTAATGTACTCGTGATAATTTTCGCTCAATCTACACTTTATGAAGACTATTTCAGAATTTTTTAAAAATTTTTGATTAGTACTTTTCCAAATAGGGTAGGGGGACAACGATTTCTTTAAAATAATACAAAGAAAAGTGTGCACATCATATACATTTTTGAATTCGTGTTTTCACAAGTTTTCATTTGACCTCCCACTCGATCATATGGTAGTTTTTTTTTATTTCCGATTTTACCTCCTTAAGTTAAAATTTAATTGTCAAAACTACACAGCTCTGACTAGGCTACCAGTTCCTATATTTGTGCCAAATTTCTACTTTCTACGTCAAATAGTTCCGGAGAAAATCAGGTGTGACAGGCTGACAGACAGACAGACGGACATTGAAGTGATCCCATAAGTGTTCCGTGTGGAACACTAAAAATGTTACTCTTTAAATCTAAATCTATTAAAATATTCAAAATAAAAAAAGGTGTCTGATTTAAAAGTATCTTTGTATTATTGCTTAGCAACCGTGCTGGTTACAAAAAAAAAAACAGTTAACAGTAAACATGTTTCTGGATAACTTTTATAATTTTTAAAAGTCAGTGGCTGTTGAACTACTTAACTCTGTATATTATCAAATAAAAATAACCGGTCAAGTGTAAGTTGGACTTGCACAATTGGTGTTCCATACGTCGACTGCTTTTAAAATAAAAATTTTTGTTACGGAAGTATAAAATGATCAGTGCCTTCACAAAACACATCCCAAATGAGTTTTCAACAAAGGCTTTTTCAGATTTTTACTGAAAACTGATGACATTGAAATTTTTGTATTTTATATATACCAGATAAATTATTAAAGGTGATTACTCGTGATAATTTTCGTTCAATCTACATCCTGTAGAGAATATTCCAGAATTTTTTCAAAATTTTTTGGTCAGTACTTTTCGGGATAAGGGCAAGGGCAATTTTTCGCACTTTTTTAAAAATAGTACAAAAAAGTGTACGCAAGTATTACATTATATATATTTTTGAACTCGTCTTTTTACAAGCTGTCATTTGAAACCACATTCAATGATCTAGTATTTTTTTTTTTTTTCACTTTCGATTTCACTCCCCAAAACTAACTCCTTAGGACAAAATTCAACTTTCAAAACTACACGGCTCTTATGAGGCCATCAATTCCTATATTAGTACCAAACAGGTTCGGAGAAAATTGGGTGTGACAGACAGACGCACGTACGGAACACTAAACAGAAGACTAGCGCACATAAGTTACAAGAAAGTGTCCTATTCCTCTTTCTTTTAACAGTCTTCAATATTTTGCCCAAATTACTTGACAAGTGAAGAACTTTACTTGGTAGAATGTTTCTCCTTCCACTTGAACTTGGGGTTAATGCCCATCAACAAAAACAAGTTACCATGAATTATTTTGTCATAAATGGAAAACTGAACCTGTAAATAATTGAATTAACAAATAAAGGGCCAATTTTCTTTTATTTTTTTAAACTAGACATAGTCTGTGTGTGTAGTCTTACTGTGCAGCCAATATGTTTTTGGAATTTTTCCAATGGAGTTTTAAAATTGTTAAATGTAACAGTAGGAAGGAAAAGGACGTAAATGCGTGGTTTATTTCTTTTTTCGGTTGCTAAGCTGAGGTTAAATATAGACGGGGAGATGAAATTTTGTAAATCATTTCTTTTTCAGGCCATAAATTCATTTACTCAGTATGTATCACCACTACAGCAAACACTTTATTTTTTCACTCGACGCGCGATTCGCTAACCATATTCGCTTCATCAGAAACGATGATTGACTACATACAGTCATTTGGAAAAGAATATTCTCTATAATTTAATGCCGGAATCAAGATTTATGACTTTTCTACATTTTTAATTCTCCACCGTGTACCACAAAAAAATAACGACATTGATTGGTGCCATTTTCGACATTACAATCTAAGCTTTAAGAAACAATAAATTTCTTTTTTGTTATAAATGGCCTACATTACGAATAAAATCAGTTTTAAAATGAAAAGCGCAGTCAGATAATTTTCCATGTTAATTTTACTCTAATTTGAGCGTGATTAAAAAAATATATTATTTTCGAAAATTAAGGGGACTATTATTTAAAAAAATACGCAAGTCATTGTTATCTATTAAATTATTTGTTTTTTAGGTTAGTAAAACTGTTATTAACACCTGAAAAACCTTATATATATATATATATATATATATATATATATATATATATATATATATATATATATATATATACATATATATATATATATATATATATATATATATATATATATATATATATATATATATATATATATATATATATATATATATATATATATATATATATATATATATATATATATATACTATATATATATGAATAAAAACATGTTTTGAGATTGTGAAAACTTCTTGATGGACATTTTTACAATGAATAAATTTAATTAGCAAATTAATATTAAATTTTGTACTAAAAACCAAATCTCTTATACTGCGACGTTAAAAATAGCAGAAAAGTTTAACAGTAATGAATGTTTAGTAAGATCAATTCATTTAAAAAGGTTAGAAAAGACAAAGAAAACATTAAAATCTTGTACTTAGTAATCGCCATTTTATAAATCTTGTATATCTTGTTAAAATATCAATACAACTGATTTTAAAGAAAGATTTAGGCTTATCTATAGTGAATCTTATTCCAAAACAACTCAATTTTCTTGAAAATCTCGCCGAAGGAACTTTTCTTTTGACGACTGCACTTTCAACGATCAAGTGAATATGACTCTTCTTTTCCCCAAGCTAAAATTACCACTCCGTGTATATTGTGTATACTATAGAAGCTGCACAAAAATATTCCCTGGCCGCCTGCCGAAAATGGAGTAATCTAAAAATCTAATCGCCTCCAGTTAAAGTGATATTCGAGGCTCTTAAAATTAGATAGGGATAAGACCAATCGGCCTAAATAATATATAATTTTTTGACAGTTGTAGCAAGGTCAGACTTTTGTTTAGAGATCAAAAATGTCATTTTTAACTAAGGAACTAAGTTTGTTTTTGGTATTGGTAAATTTTAACTTAAGAGCTTAGTTTTGGAGGTTGAAATTGGAAGTGAAAAAAAAAAATACCAGGTCATCGAATGAGGTGTCACAAGTTTAAAAACATATGTGATATAATACTTGAACACACTTTTTCTTGTATTATTTGAAAAAAATGGCAAAAATCTCTTTACCTCCACCTTATATCGAAAGGTACTGATTAAAAAATTGTGAAAAAATTCTGGAGTATACTTCATAACGTCTAGATTGAGCGAAAATTATCATGAGGGCATGGCGTTTGATAATTTATTTGGTATATAGGGGGTGAAATCGGAAGTGAAAAATAAATTTAACAGGTCATCGAATGTGATGTTAAATGAAAGCTTGTGAAAACACCAGTGTCAAAATATATATAATGTAACACTTTTCTTTGTATTATTTTTAAAAATTGGCCAAAAATATCTCTGTCCACCCTTCCTATCTTGAAAAGTATTGATCAAAAATTTTAAAAAAATTTTGGAATATTCTTCATAAAATGTAGATTGAGCAAAAATTATCACGAGTACATTACGATAATTTTGCTGGGATAAAAAAAATATGTGGCATGACAGATTGGTGAAAGTTTGGAAAGTTGGGAATTCAACCGGGGTAAGAGCTACGAAATATGAATACGTATTCGGTGCAATCAGTAATATGATGATGACTGATGATGACCAACGAATTGGTACCGAAGACAAAACAATTTTATTTTATTTTTTTACAATCAAACAAATAATTAGGTAGTAAATATTTATTTCAAACTTTTACTGTTAGTGTTAGATTAATTTATTGGCTTCGGTGTCTGTCTGTCTGTCCGTCTGTCTGGCTGTCCGTCCATCTGTCACACCCAATTTCTCCGAAACTATTTGACGTAGAAAGTTGAAATTTGGTACTAATAGAGAAATTGATGGCCTCATCAGAGCCATGTAGTTTTGAAAGTTAAATTTTGACTTAAGGAGTTAGTTTTGGGGGGTCAAATCAGAAGTGAAAAAAAAAAAAATTACTAGGTCATCAAGTGGGGTGTCAAATGAAAGCCTGTAAAAACACGAGTTCAAAAATATATATAATGTCTTACATGCGCACACTTTTCTTTGTATTATTTTCAAAAAAATCGCGAACAATCGCTGTCCCTCCCTCTATCTCGAAAAGTACTGATCCAAAAATTTTGAAAAAATTCTAGAAAATTCTGTACGGGGTGTAGATTGAAAGAAAATTATTACGAGTGCAATACCTTTAATAATTTATCTGGTACATAAAAAAAATTCAAGGTCATCAGTTTTCAAATAAAGATCGGAAGCAAACTTTGTTAAAAACTCATTTAGGGTGGGTTTTGTGGAGTCACTGATCATTTTATACCTCCGTAACAAAATTTTTTATTTGACCGGTTATTTATTTTAAAGCTGATCACGGTACCGAACACTAACTGCGCAAGTCCAACTTGCACTTTACTTATTTGTTTCTATTGTAACCATAAGCCATTGTAAAGCGACTTTTGTAAAACACGTACAATCAAAAAAAGCTTCTGCAGACTCTCTAGTCACTTAAACATTTACTTAGTCCTGTCTCTATTTTCTTTAAAATCTTTTATAGGTTAGGTGAGACTTATCGGACGAAGACTGTTAGTAAGTTTCACCTTTGCAATAAGAGCTTGGGAGTACAAGAATAATGGACAATCTGGACGTGCTTACCAGTTTAGAGTTCATTAGCTAGCTCCCTATTTTTTTTTAATTTTTATTATTAATTTACTTTATGAGTATGACAAATTATTGTTATTGGTCCAAATGTAATTACATTTAAAAAATGTTAGCTTTGCCATAATTAAACAGAAAATATTACTAGATAAACATGCTTTAAAAAATGCGCACTAAGCCTAACAATGTTTTTTCTTAGTAAAAACATTAAAATTAACGGAACGACATATCTTCACTTATTTAATTTACCTTTCAAAAAATTCTGTTTTTCATTAAGTACCAAACGAATTTTAAAAAATCATTGTTTGGATTTTTGGAATTCCAAACACAAAGTGATTAAAGACATGCAGACACAAATCAAAACTTACTCTTTCTGAAATAACACAGAAACAATTAAATGTCTGTTCTAAGGAATAAAACATAAATGATTCTTTTATGTCTTTGTATATTTAGCTTCTGGTTTTAGGAATGGGGAATTCTCTGAAAATGTTCATGGAAAGTGTAATACACTATGCCCGTATGAGGTACAGCTTGCGACTCTTCGCCTCACCCTCTTGAATAATTTTTTTAGATGGAGAAACTCATCTTTATGAAATGAACTACCCAGAACTATGTTTTCCATCAAGAATAACCAGCAGCGAGTTGAAATCATCCTAAATCGTTTCATCCGATCACCCGTCGCTCTCATGGCGATTTAAAGGTGTCATTGCAGCATGTTTGCTGTCTATAAAACATAGAATCTATAAAATGCGCCGGGGCTCCATTTACCAGTAGTATGGAACTGACTACCGATTCCTCGGTCATATTTTACCAGTGTGAATACCAATATATTATTCCTCCAAAACTAATAAATCATCTGTAATTTCTCTCAATCCTTTCACCTCAACGGAAATATCGGTGAGACCATAGACATAGAGGATGGACTGAGTATTCCATATCCCGCTGTGAAGTAAATACGGACGCAAAAGTGCGAGAGAGATAAAGCGAATGAGCGGCCAGTAGCTGTCTCTTTTTAAAATGCCACTAAGCTACGGCTCTCTTGAAAATAATATTTCTGTGTTCTATTTGAACTAAAATCGGGTATGGGGCTTTTCTCGCCTTGAATTCCGTCTCGGGGTACTACGCCTTGTTTATTACAGGCCTACAGAAAAGAGACCGCACAATCGCTTTGTCTTTTTCTAGAGAGTGGTCAATTTTATGAGGTTAATGCTCAGTCCATCCTCTGTGTCTATTTGTGAAACTATGCAGTTGCTGCCTCAATAATCATTCTCGGCGATCCTGCGCGACCTGACTTGATTCGTGCATACCCATACCAAGGAGAGATCTTACTTGGTCGGATCATCTTGTCGGAGACCGTCCCCTAGATCTTCTATCTTCCCCATTACTACAAGCTTTTCCATGGCATCTACTTTTCTTGTAATGTAACCAAAATATTTCAGGTACTATCTATTAATTCTATATGAAAATGGGTCACTTATACTAAGCTCCTCAAGAATAGATACGTAGTATGGTTTTTTTTTTTTTTTTTTTTTTTTATGGGTCTAGCACACGTGCTACAGGGAAGTCCCTAAAGCGCTACAGGAGCGACACGTGTGCGGAGAAAACGATTCACGTTGTTCTTGAATCGCTGTAGATTGTACTCGATGGGAAACACAGTCCTGGGTAAACCATTCCAAAGGTATGATGTTCTCCATATAAAAGACTGCTTGAAAAGCGTTGTACGAGGAGTAACAAGCTGAACCTCATACGGATGCGAAGCACCAGCGCGACGTGTACTTCTAACATGCACCGCTCTGGGAGGAATTAAACGGGCCACATCCTTCGAACACTTTCCATGAAAGTACTTGTAGAATAGGCTCAAGTCGCCAACCGTTCTTCGATGTTCCAGCGAATCAAGGCCGTCGGTCAATTCCGGGTGTCCAATCAGACGAACAGCTCTTCTCTGGATAGAATCCAACAAATGCAGTGTATGTTTGGGAGCGGAGCTCCAAACATGGGAGCAGTATTCCATAGTTGGTCGAATTTGAGCTTTGTAAAGAATTAAAAGTTGTTGTGGAGTGTAAAGCTTTGCTTGGTATATGATACTCTGAGGATTCTTCGATATGCCCACATCTTAATCGCTTCGATTCGTCTTTTGTCAGCTTCTTTAATGGTCCATGTTTCTGATGCGCAAGTTGCTATGGGGAATATAAGGCTGGATAGCAGTCTTAACTTTGGGTTTTTAGTAACATCTGGATCTTTCCAGACCTTAGTGAGTTTGATCGTCGAATTTCTAGCCAGAGCCAAACATCTTCTTACTTCCGCTTCACAGCCATCATTGTTAGTTGTAAGGGATTTCAAATAGTTGAAATGGTCTACCACAGCAATTTCATTTATGTGTGGCAGCTCTTAATTACGACTCATAATTATTACTTTGGTTTTAGGTCCATTAATTGTCAATCTATAGTTTTTGCTAGTGATTTCAAGGCGCTCCATAACTGATTCTAGGTATTGTATTGATGTTGCAAATATAACAGTATCATCCGCATATCTAAGGTTACTTAGCTTTTTTCGACCAATTATCACATCTTTAATCAGCAGAGCTAAAACATTGCAAGATAATATCCCTACATGTAAAAAAAAGCTGCTTGAAAATCTGGTCACCCGTTTTCTTTTTTTATAAATACGAGGATGGATTGAAAAGTCGCGGCCTAGTCAAGAAAACAAAATAAAATACGTACAAAACTATTTTTATTTTTCGACGTAATCTCCACCTAGCTCTATGCACTTCATCCACCTGCTTTCCAAAGTTTCCACACCTGTTTGAAAAAAAGATTTCTCAAGGTCTTCAAAATACTGGTAAACTGCAGCATCGACTTCTTCATTTGATGAAAATTTCTGGCCACCGAGGTGTTTTTTTTAGAGTTGGAAACAGATGAAGGTGCCAAATGAGGAGAATAAGCTGGGTGGGGCAGCAATTCGAAACCACAATCACGAATCTGAGCCATAGACTCAACAGACGTGTGAACGCGAGCGTTTTCCTGATAGAACAAAACTTTCTTTCTCAGTAATCCTGGGCGTTTCTATCTAATTTTTTGACGTAAACGACGCAAAAGGTTGCAATAGTAAATCGAGTTTATTGTTTCGCCTTTCGGAAGGTAGTCCACCATAATAATACTTTTAGCATCTCAAAAAACTGTCGCCATCACTTTTCCAGCCGACAGAATTACCTTGACTTTCTTTCGGGTCGGTTTACCAAATTTTTTCCACTGCCTGGATTGTTATTTTGACTCTGGAGTATAATGGTGAATCCAAGTTTCGTCCATTGTCACAAACCTGTTAAGAAAATCTTGCGGATCAGCCTCAAATATCTCTAAACAGTCGAATTCATTTTTATTCAACTGAAAACAATCTGGGGGCCCACCTAAAGAAAACCTTAGAAAATCCGAGTTCATTGGCAATGATGTTTTGTGTTCATTCATACGAGATGCCTATAGTATCTGAAATCTTCCTGATAGTTAATCTACAGTCTTTCAATATGAGATCACACACTTTGCCGATGTTTTCTTTAGTAGTAGACGTCATGAGCCGGCCGGAGCGAGGCTCATCTTCGATGCTCTCTCGTCCACGTTTAAATTCTGCAACCCACTTTCTCACAATGGTATATGATGAAGCAGGTTCCCCTAGTGTTGTTTTTATATCATCGTGAATCTCCTTGGGTGTTAATCCTTTTTTAAACTGGTACTTGATGACCGCACATTGTTCAATTTTTTCCAAAAAGGCTACACTTGGTCTCACTAAACTCGTTCTACACCAACAAAATTTTACATTGTGACAACCAAAGAAAATATGTACTTATTGAGGGTACTATAATAAAAATATTATAATTAATTATAATTATTTTTTGGTGAGGCCGCGAACTTTTCATCCCATCCTCATACAAAAAGAAGTTGACTTTTCTATATTTAGAGATGACTAGCTGAACCTGATGGTGGATACTCAGATCCCTCCAAGCATCCCCTGGTGTGATATCACCGTATCGGCTTAGGCTACGCGAAGTTGCTCTTACGAACTAATGCTCATGGCTGTGCCAATGTAACCGAACTTCACTGTGGGAAAAGAATAGCATGACAAAGCTGCCAGCACCAAAAAATTCCGGAGGTAAAATATGGCGACCCTAGCCCCATGGCGAAGTACCTGCTTACGGTGCAGGTGATCTTGAGTCCAAATCCCGGCAGGTCGGTATAGTTATTTATTAATTTATTTAATTATATTTGGCTTGGTTATATACACAGGTCGTAAATGTTGTAGGAATGCAATAATGTCCGTAGCATTAGTACCTCGTTGTGTAAAAGTTGCAGGTAAATACAAAAATGTATGTTTCGATTCTTGGACAATGTTGATGGATATTGCGAAATCCTTGCCTTAGGGTATGAGAAAAAAGGTAAAATCTCTATTCAGGCGAAGAGGTGAACGATAAAAAAAAGCCACCTGTTGGGATCTCCGGGCAGAGGATAGTTCGAGAGCGTGTCACCCTACGGAGATCGAAATTATATAATGATTTTTGAAATATTAGAGGTTCAAACTGTATATAAATTTAGTACATTAACACTTGCCATCAAATATTTGCACTATTTTTTTAGGGTCAGTTCCTCAATTAGCACAGTCAACTTTGCCTACCGTAAGACTTCTATTTCCCGTTTAGGCATAACTTTGGAATTTGTCTTTTTGATAGAAACAATCTCTTTTGCCAACGCAATGAGGCCCAAAACCTCATGCACAACATGTTATGTGGTTAAAAATAACAACTTAACAAACCACAAGGTCGATCTGCTGTCTCTAATATCAACCAAGTGATACTATTTTTAGCACATTTTTCGCTTCTCTTGCAGACACCATCGATCATTTACAGATTAATTATCAAAGTGCCGAAATTGCCATCCTAGGTATTTTTAGGTATTTTTATTGCCAACAATATCGACTGGCTTAAGTTTTCAAATACCACCCACGAGACAAGACGTGAAGCTGAATCATTTGTGGCTTTACGTAGCTCAGTCGATGAACCAACACGGATTTCTGACCGTAACGAAGAGTTCGCCAGTATTTGTGACTACTAATCCAGAAATTTATACCGTTATCGTAAATCCGCCGTTAGATTCTCCGAGAGAACTTCATCTCTTTAAAATAAGTTGCTAGGACCGCGTTTCACACCGAGTACAATTTGCAATGGTTCAAGGCACACACGTCGCTCCTTTGTCGCTTTAGGGATTTTCCTGTAGCATATGTGCTTCGTCCATAAAAAAACCAGCCAAATGCACGGCAGACTTGCACAATTAGTGTTCCATACGATGATCTTTTAAAATAAAGCTTTTTGTTACGGAGGTATTAAATGATGAATAATTTCACATAACAGAACCCAAATGCGTTTTGAACAAAGTTTGTTTCCGATCCTTGTTTTTATATACCAGATAAATTATCAAAGGTGATGTACTCGTGCTAATTTTTATTCAACCTACACCTTATGGAGAGTAAGTTACATTTGACCTCTCACTCGATGACTTAAAAAAAATTGTTTTTTTATATACCATATAAATTATCAAAGGTATTGCACTCGTCATGGAGAATGGAGAATATGGAGAATATTCCAGAATTTTTTCGAAATTTTCTGATTAGTACTTTTGGAGATAGGGTGGGGGGACACTAATTTTTTTCAAATGATATAACGAAAGACTTGCGCCAGTATTACATAATATATATTTTTGAACTTGCATGTTCACAAGTTTTTATTTGACACCCCACTCGATGGCCTAGAAAAAATTTTTTTTCACTTCCAATTTCACCATCCAAGACTAACCCCTTAAGTTAAAATTTACCTTTCAAACCTACACGACTCTAACTGGGCCATACATTTCTATATTTGTGATAAATTTCCACTTTCTATGAGAAATAGTTTCCGACAAAATCAACTGTGACAGACAGACAGACACCGAAGTGATCCCATAAATGTTCCGTAACACCAAAAACTGATTTTAAAGTTTGTTGTTTAGAGATCAGCCATTGTAATTTTTTTTAAAGTCCTAAGATCCAATTATGATATCCTCCTCGATATTGATCTAAAAAGTTAAGTTATGTTCTGAAAGTACATATATATATATATGCATATATATTTAATATATATATATATATATATATATATATATATATATATATATATATATATATATAAATATAATATATATATATATATATATATATATATATATATATATATATATATATATATATATATATAATATATATAAAATGCAACGTCTCTCTGTCTGTCGGTCTGTCTGTCTGTCTGTCCGTTAGTGCGCCTACCACTGAAGAAACCACCTATCCGATTTACGTACTTTTTTTTTTTAAAACATACATATGTTCTCTGGCCAGGTTATAATCTATAATATATATAAAATGCAACGTCTCTCTGTCTGTCTGTCCGTTAGTGCGCCTATCACTGAAGAACCACTTATCGGATTTACGTACTTTTTTTTTTTTAAACATACATATGTTCTCTGGCCAGGTTATAGGCTATATTTTATTACGATAGGTAGCATAAAGAATGAGCAGTGACGTAAAATAGTGAATGATGTCGGAAATAAATTTGCCGCTAGCGCGTGCCTTTGCAATACACAGCCTAAACCAATAAATATGGAATAATATTATGTAGCAAAGAATATCTGTAATGTATAATCTATAATATATATAAAATGCAATGTCTCTCTGTCTGTCTGTCTGTCCATTAGTGTGTTTATCACGCGGGAACCACTTATCCGATTTACCTGTCTTTTTTTTAAATTCATACATATATTCTTTGGCCAGGTTATATAATAATAATAATAATCTATATCTATAATATATATAAAATGCAATGTTTGTCTCTCTGTCTATCCGTTAAAGCGCTTATCCCTCGAGAACCACTTATCCGATTTACGTGATTTTTTAAATTCATACATATGTTCTCTGACCAGGTTATAGGTATATATTTTATTACATCTATAATATATATAAAATGCAACGGATCTCTGTCTGTCTGTCTGTCCGTTAGTGCGCTTATCACTGGAGAACCACTTATCCGATTTTAGTACTTTTTTTTAAAAAACATACATATGTTCTCAGGCCAGATTATAGGCTGTATTTTATTACGATAGGTAGCATAAGGAATGAGCAGTGACAATAATAGTAAATGAAATCGGACAAAGTTTACCGCTAGCGCGTTCTCTTGCAGTACACAGTCCAAACCATTAAATATGGAACAATATTATGTAGTAGAGAATATCTATTATATATATAAAATGCAATGTCTCTCTGTCCGTCTGTGTGTCTGTCTGTCTGTCCGTCCGTTAGTGTGCTTATCACTGGAGAACCACTTATCCGATTTACGTGCTTTTTTTTAAACATACGTATGTTCTCTGGCCAGGTTATAAGATATATTTTATTAGGTGACATAAGAATAAGCAGTGACGATAATAGTGAATCAAGTCGGAGAAAAGTTTGCCGCTAGCGCGTTCTCTTGCAATACACTCCCTAAAGCATTAAATATGGAACAATATCATGTAGCAAAGCATACAATATATATAAAATGCAACTTCTCTCTGTCTGTCTGTCTGTCCGTTAGTGCGCTTATCACTCGAGAACCACTTATTCCGATTTACGTGTTTTTATAAATTTATACAACTGTTCTATATAATTCGATATAAGCCTAGATAATGGGAGATAAGGTGAGATAATGGGAGATAAGGAGAAATAATGGGAGATAAGTCGAGATAAGCCTCGATAATGGGAGATAAGGTGAGATAATGGGAGATAAGTATAAATAATGGGAGATAAGGAGAGATAATGGGAGATAAGCAGAGATAAGTCTAGATAATGGAAGTTATGGTGAGATAATGGGAGATAAGGAGAAATAATGGGAGATAAAGAGAAATAATGGGAGATAAGTCGAGATAAGCCTAGATAATGGGAAATAAGGTGAGATAATGGGAGATAAGGAGAAATAATGGGAGATAAGGAGAAATAATGGGAGATGAGCAGAGATAAGCCTAGATAGTGGAAATTATATAGAGATAATGGGAAATAAGGAGAAATATTGGGAGATAAGGAGAGTTAATGGGAGATATTTTATTACGTTGGGTAACATAAGGAATAAGCAGTGACGTTAGTAGAGAATCAAGTCCACGCGAGCGGAGCCGCGGGCCCGGCTAGTACTATATATATATATATATATATATATATATATATATATATATATGTATATATATATAAATATATAAATATATAAATATATAAATATATAAATATATATATATATATATATACATATATATATATATATATATATATATATATATATATATATATATATATATATATATAAATATATAAATATATAAATATATAAATATATAAATATATATATATATATATATAATATATATATATATATATATATATATATATATATACATATATATATATATATATATATATATATATATATATATATATATATATATATATGTATATATATATATATATATATATACATATATATATATATATATATATATATATATATATATATATATATATATATATATATATATATCTATATATATGTATATATATATATGTATATATATATATATATATATATATATATATATATATATATACATATATATATATATATATATATATATATATATATATATATATATATATATATATATGTATATATATATATATATATATATATATATATATATATATATATATATACATATATATATATATATATACATATATATATATATATATATATATATATATATATATATATATATATATATATATATATATACACATATATATATATATATATATATATATATATATATATATATATATATATATACACAATACATTTCAACCAAATTTTCTTGGTCTTCATCAGTTGTACTTATAACTAAAATAATATGTGTATACATGAGCACATGGAACTTACTACAGAAATTAATAAAATTATGAACTTACCCAAAATGATTTTTTATTATTCATCAAACAAGTATCGAAAATTCTATTAATATACGGGTACTAACATATTAAGCCTCATATAAAACATTAATATCACTACTATTTAAATACATTGTTAATCTATAATCTATAATATATATAAAATGCAACGTCTCTCTGTCTGTCTGTCTGTCTGTCTGTCTCTCTGTCGGTTAGTGCGCTTATCACTGGAGAACCACTTATCCAATTTACGTACTTTTTTTTTTAAAACATACATATGTTCTCGGGCCAGTTATAGGCTATATTTTATTACGATAGGTAGCATAAGGAATGAGTAGTGACGTAAAATAGTGAATGATGTCGGAAAAAAGTTTTCCGCTAGCGCGTTGCCTTGCAATACACCGCCTAAACCATTAAATATGGAACATTATTATGTAGCAGAGAATATCTATAATCTATAATATATATAAAATACAATGTCTCTCTGTCTGTCTGTCTGTCCATTAGTGTGTTTATCACGCGAAAACCACTTATCCGATTTATGTGTCTTTTTTTTATATTCATACATATATTCTTTGGCCAGGTTACATAATAATAATAATAATAATCTATATCTATAATATATATAAAATGCAACGTCTCCCTGTCTGTCTGTTTGTCCATTAGTGCGCTTATCCCTCGAGATCCACTTATCCGATTTACGTGATTTTTTAAATTTATACATATGTTCTCTGACCAGGTTATAGATATATATTTTATTACATCTATAATATATATAAAATGTAAAGTATATCTGTCTGTTTGTCCGTTTTTGCGCTTATCACTGGAGAACCACTTATCAGATTTACGTGCTTTTTTTTAAACATGCTAAACCATTAAATATGGAACAATATCATGTAGCAAAGAATATCTATAATATATATAAAATGCAACGTCTCTGTCTGTCTGTCTGTCCGTTAGTGCGCTTATCACTGGAGAACCACTTATCCGATTTACGTGTTTTTTTGTTAAACATACCTATGTTCTCTGGCCAGGTTATAGGATATGTTTTATTACGTTAGGTGACATAAGGAATAAGCAGTGACGATAATAGTGAATAAAGTCGGAGAAAAGTTTGCCGCTAGCGCGTTCTCTTGCAATACACTGCCTAAGGCATTAAATATGGAACAATATCATGTAGCAAAGAATATAATATAATATATAAAATGCAACGTCTCTCTGTCTGTGTGTCTGTCCGTTAGTGCGCTTATCACTCGAGAACCCCTTATCCGATTTACGTGTTTTTTTCTAATTCATACATTTGTTCTCTGGCCAGGTTATCTATAATCTTCTATCTAGAATATATATAAAATGTAACGTCTTCCTGTCTGTCTGTCTGTCCATTAGTGCGCTTATCACTTGAGAACCACTTATCCGATTTACGTGTTTTTATAATTTAAACATATGTTCTATATAATTTGATATAAGCCTAGATAATGGGAGATGAGGAGAAATAATGGGAGATAAGTCGAGATAAGGCTCGATAATGGGAGATAAGGTGAGTTAATGGGAGATAAATATAATAATGGGAGATAAGCAAAGATAAGTCTAGATGATGGGAGTTATGGTGAGATAATGGGAGATAAGGAGAAATAATGGGAGATAAGGAGAAATATTGAGAGATAAGTCGAGATAAGCCTAGATAATGGGAGATAAGGTGAGATAATGGGAGATAAGGAGAAATAATGGGAGATAAGGGGAAATTATGGGAGATAAGGAGAAATAATGGGAGATAAGGAGAAATAATGGGAGATGAGCAGAGTTAAGGCTAGATAATCGAAATTATGTAGAGATAGTGGGAGATAAGGAGAAATATAAAGAGATAAGGGGAAATAATGGGAGATATTTTATTACGTTGGGTAAATTAAGGAATAAGCAGTGACGATAGTGGTGAATCAAATCCACGCGAGCGGAGCCGCGGGCCCGGCTAGTTTAAAAATAAAATAAAAATTATTTCCACATTTCACTGTAACCGACAGAAGAACACACGTTCGACAATCTCCGTGAAGGTATGATTCGGTTTGTTTTTTATTTTATTTATAATGTGTAAAAAATAAACCGAATCTCACCTTCACACGTATTGTAATAAATGTATCCTCAACCCCAAGAAGTACTTTGAAACTTAAAAAATTCCCAAGAAAACTCAAAAACTAAAAATATATATACTGTTCGATATATATATATATATATATATATATATAATATATATATATATATATATATATATATATATATATATATATATATATATATATATACCAACAAATAATTGCAAAAAAACTTACAAATTAAATTTTGTTTAGAGAAATACCCAAAATTCCCGACAGACCGGGAGTGGGCGAATTGAGTGTACATTTAATGGTTTTGTTGAAAGAACCAACATAAGGGAAAACAAAGCAGTTAATAAATCGCTTTGAACAGATGGAATTATTTAAGTTGCAGGTGATGATTGACTACGTAAAACTGGCTCGAAAGTAAACAAAGTTTTATTGAGTTCACGTAACAGTATGAAGCGAAATTGTTCGATTGTTTACATCAATACTTGTAAATTGTGATTTAGTGTTTTACAAACAATGGGACTGTGACGGATTGATTGTTTGAATACCTTTCTATTTTGATTTTTAAGAGAAGGAATTTTAAATAATAAAAATAACTTGACAGGTATTTATAAAAAAAAGGTTAAAAGGCTTTTATTTTTAGAAACAATAACAATATTCTATTTTATTAGACTATTGAAGTGTTTCACTTGCGAAAAAACCACATTTCGTTATTTTTAGATTTCATCAGCTTTCAGTATTAGCTCAGTCATCAGAGCAGGGGCAAACATGATCATAATTTCAAAGTTAAAAATTATTGTTCTACTGGGTAGTATTTTTAGAGTAGAGCAGGAAAAAAAATTGTTCTACTACTACTAACGAGTCCGGAAAATATCGAAAAAACTCCGGAAAAATCGAAGAAAGTGATTTCCTGAAATATCTCTTAAACAGTTCCGAATTCCGAAAATATGCATAAAAACAAAGTTGTAGAGTTCTCTACAAAAAAGGTAATATGCATTCACGCGAAGCAGAAGGTCTTAAAAAATAAATTATGTTTCAAGTCTTCCATTTCTTCCGCAAATAAAATTGCCTAATTATCTTGAGATATATTAATTAAGTGCAGTTCAAAGAAATATATCCCTTAGTTTCAATATCCATTGTTAAATATATCATCATCAATCCGGTTTTTTTTATAGAATTCCATCCTCTTCGATCTGCCCAATCTCCCTGGTCTTAGATTTCTCTCTGACATTGCCCTCTGCACACTTCCAAACCATGTCGCTTTTCTCCTCTTTTTGCTTGGTACCACTTTAGAACCATCTTTGGTATTCGGTGGTCTACCATTCTTTCCACGTACTATATAAATTGCCGTTGTTGAATTTCCTCAATAATCGTGGTTTTTACTTTCATTACATCCCTTATTCTTTCATTTCTAATTCTATCCGTTCTTGACACTCCAGCCGATCTTCGCCAGTAACCCACTTCGAGTGCCATTAGTGTCTGTTCCAATCGTTTCGACAATTGCCAAATTTCACAACCGTATGACACGATGCTCTTAAATACTGCATTATAAATGAGGTGCTTTCTCTGTGATGTTATGTTCTTCGTCCATAGAACAGAGTTTAGGTGTCTTATGACCGCCTTTCCTTTATTTATTCTACTCTCCACTTCTTTTTCCGTTCTACTGTCTTACTTATGTTAGTTCCGAGATATATATATATATATATATATATATATATATATATATATATATATATATATATAATCTTCACGAGCACCAATGACGTCACCAGTATTTAAAGTAAGGTTTCTCTGTTTTCCTCATATAGACAAATATTTGGTTTTCTTGCAGTTAACTGTTAAACTCCAGTTTTTATAATCTTCAAACAGTTTTCTTGTCATAAATTCAAGGTCTTCCTTGTCCTGAGCAATAACCACCTGATTGCGGCAAAATGTAGACAACGTTGTTTCATCGGTCAGCTGTATTCCCATTCCTCCACATGCTCTTCGCCATCTCTCAAATGCCTCATTTAGATCAGTTTTGAGTAACGTAGGAGACAGACAGCAGGCCTGTCTGACACTCTTTGCTGTATTATTTATGGTTGATCGTTCTAATATTTGCCATAGTTTTTCACTGGGACGATATCATACTCTTTGGTTAGGTCTACAAACGTTAAGTGGTAAAAATAACGATGGTAATAAATCATAAAAGTATTTGAATCAAATTCGTAGAAAACTTTTTTTTAGCATTATGTTATATATGAATGTGAAACTACGGATCTCTTCTTTCAAATGGTTCCTAAATTATTTCGATACGTAGCGTATGAAGTGATTAACAGGTATATTAGTTGAGCCGCGCGACGAAATTTCATATTTTGTGTTTCTCGTGAGCAGTTTTAGGATGGTTTGTTTGTATTCAAGATATCTTATAAAATGTGAGTTTTAGGGAAATGTTTGTAGAGACCTTTTTTGTAGAGAATCTCATGTTCTACAACTTTATATATATATATATATATATATATATATATATATATATATATATATATATATATATATATATATATATATATATATATTCGAGATTTCGAACTCCTTAAGAGATATTAAACAGAAACTCGTTTTCCCCATTTTTCTGATGATTTTCCGGATTAGCTAATGTGCAGAATAATTTTTTTTCCTCTTTTACTCTAAAAATACTACCCATTACAACAAAAAATCTCTGACTTCGAAATTATTGTCATCGCGCAAATTTTTCTTCGTAAGATTTTTAAAAAAACCTCCAAAAATCGCTGTCCACCCCCCTTATCTCGAGAAGTACTCTGGCTTGAACGAACCCTGGCATCGTGTTCTAAACATTCCAGACTATCGAAAAAATATTGCTAAACTAGCGTGCTTGTCAAAATTTTTTTTTCGGGTTCTGATTGCTCTAAATATTTTTTTTTTTTTTGACATTATATATATATATATATAATAATTTTTTTTGTTGAACCTTTTGTTTACATAAACTTGATTGGTTTTTCTTGGGTACTTAGGTTCTTTTGGAAAACACAAACTAGTTTATTTGACGTTTCGCCTTATTTTTTTTAGGCATTTTCAAAAATTCTTTATTTTGGTGTTCGCCTAGTCGGCGTTATGTTTTCTAATTTTAGAATGAATATTAAAAAATAAAGAATTTTTGAAAATGCCTAAAAAAAATAAGGCGAAACGTCAAATAAACTAGTTTGTGTTTTCCAAAAGAACCTAAGTACCCAAGAAAAACCAATCAAGTTTATATATATATATATATATATATATATATATATATATATATATATATATATATATATATTACAATAGAGGTTTTTTACGCATGGTGGAATGTAATACATTAAAAATCCGGGTTTCAATCCGTTCGGCATTTTCAGGTGCTCTTGTTGCTGCTGCTGCCGCTCGAGGGTAACTGAGAAACCGAAGTGCGTTAGCCGTCTTTTGTAGGTCAGCCTCTACGAAGATTGTAGATGGGGGGGACGGAAGTGTTCGTCCGAGCATTGGTATTTGCCGGCTGGGAGCCCGTATCAATGGTAATTACGAGTTCCGGCGCTATGTTGACTGCTGCCTTCTCGATGTTTTGGTTATTCCTTGGTTTAACTAGTAGACCCTTCCATGTAGTGGAGATATTGAGTGCATCATCCCGCTTATTTAGCTGTCCATTCTTCTCAATTTCCAAAACTTCTCTGATTATGCGTGTTTTATAATGTGAAATCGAGGCTATTTGTTTAGATTCTTCAAAAATCTTGTGACCAGTATCATGACGGTGCTGAAAACGAACTGATATTTGTTTGTTTTTGATACTTCTTTTATGTTCTTGGATACGGGTGGAGATTCTTTTGTTGCAGTTCTGTAACATCGAATATCCGTAGACAGCATGAGGTCGTTGAACTTAACAAAGACCTGGAAGAAATTCTATGTTGGGTTGACAGTAACCAAGTGTACAAAGCTGAAATTCGATCAACGATGGAGTACTGCTACCATGTTTGGGGCTTTGCTTCCAAACATACCCTGCATTCAGAAAAGGGCTGTTCGCCTGATACCCGAAACTGGCCAGCAACCTTGATTCATTGAAACATCGAAGAACGGTAGGCGACTTAAGTCTATACTACAAGTATTGTCGCGGAGAGTGTTCGATAGAGGTAGCCCGCTTAATTCTTCCCAAAACAGTAACATGCTAGAAATACTCGTCGCGCTAATACTTCACATACGTATGAAGTTCAGCTTGTTACTCCTCGTACAACCTTTTTCAAGTAGTCTTTTGCACGGATAACCTCATCCCTTTGGAATAATTTACCCAGGACTGTATTTCCGACCGAACATAATTTACAGCAATTCAAGTCCAACGTAAATCGCTTTTTTTTTTCGCACACGTGTCGCTCCTGTAGAGCTGTAGAGATTTTCCTGCAGCACGTGTGCTAGGTCCATAAAAAAATATAAATATGACATATATATATATATATATATATATATATATATATATATATATATACATATATATGTATTTATAGCCCAATTTTGTTTTGTTTTGACGCAAATTCAAAGCGCGATTTTTTGCGTTAAATAGAAACCCTAACCACTAAGTGAACTCCAGAATAAAAAACCCCCGCTCTCACTTTCTCAACACGTTAAATAAAGGAGGATATCTCTTCGAAATTATTTTTATTACTGTATATCCCATCTTTTGAGTCCCTATGCTAATAGATGCTAATAGTCCCCGCTACTAAGCTATATTACCAGACTACAAGAACGTAGGCTCCAATTCTCCTGGGTCAATCGATTTGTCTATCTGGTAGCTCGATAAGTGTCTAATTTGATATACATATAATACCAAAGGCAATCTATTCGTTAAAAATATTTTGAAATTTTTGCATTTATTCATGTTTTGGCAAAAATCTTCAGTCCAGTCCTGTAATAAAAGAAATGGGGTGCGCTATGTGGTAATCGAACCGAGGGCATATATTTATATTAAACTAACGGAAAGTAAGAAATAATTCGAAATTCATTTTTGGATGAACCCGTGATCCACATTAAAATTTTCGAGTGAGGAGTTACAAAATTGGAAAAGGGGGTTAGAAAGTTTACTTTGAGAATTTCATACTAGGTGCCCTTTACATGATTATAGTCAAGAAATTTGAAAAATCTCGATGTTGGCAGTATCAGATAGCTGATTTTTAAAAAATGTGATTCAAAGTTAAGGCCGTTCAGAAAGCTTACTTCCTCGTCTTCTTCTTTGTATGACTAGGATTGCTACTGTTTGTTTACCTCTTATTCCGTTTTTCTTGTTGTTATGAATAGATTATCTTTCCATCTCTTTGGTCTTTCTGTCGGTCTTTTACTGTACCGTTTGTTAATTTTGGAAATGTTAGCTAGTCTGATAGGCGCCATTCTGTTCACGTGATCATCCCAGTTTCCTAACCTCCATCCATTTAGTGACATCCTGGATGTTATATTGCTCCCGTATGTCCTTATTTGCTTATCTGTTTCGAGGTGTTATGCCCCGTATTGTTCTTAAAGTCTTCATTCCTACATTACTTATTATCTGTTTTGCTCTTTTAGTGGCTGGTCGGGTTTCTGCCCCGTAGGTTAAGATCTATCTCACACTTTTTTTTGTATACTCCCATTTTGTTCTCTGTGTACATATGTTTATTATTCCATATGGATTCCGTTAAGCAGCCACTAATTTACATTTTGAGAAAATTAGCTCTGGCGTTCGATGTGAATATAAACATCAATTCTACTGTCTTTACTTATGTTAGTTCCGAGATATATATACTCTTCACAAGCACCACTGACCTCACCAGTATTTAGAGTAAGGCTCCCCTGTTTTCCTCCTATACACAAATATTTAGTTTTGTTGCACTTAAGTGTTCACTTCCAGTTTTTATAATCTCCAAACAGTTTTCTTGTCATAAATTCAAGGTCTTCCTTGTCCTGAGCAATAACCACCTGATTGCGGCAAAATGTAGAGTGTACATTGTTGTTTCATCGGTCAGCTGTATTCCCATTCCTCCACATGCTCTTCACCATCTCTCTAATGCCTCATTCAGATCAGTTTTGAGTAATGTAGGAGACAGACAGCAGCCTTGTTACAGAAAAAATTTTCGGAGAATGTTTTCCCAACTTTATTCGGGAACGTGACTGTCCTACAGCTCTTTTACTGCGGCGATTGCTCTATTATTTTATGGTTGATCGGTCAAATATTTGCCATAGTTTTCACTGGGACGGTATCATACTCTTTGGTTAGGTCTACAAACGGTAGATAGAGCTCTTTGTTCGTTGATGTCTTTTTTTTTGTTAAGTGGAAAAAATAACGATGGTAATAAATAATAAAAGTATTTGAAACAAATTCATAGAAAGCTTGCAAAGAATTCATTTACAATATAATTTTTTTTAGCATTATGTTATATATGAATGTGAAACTACAGAACTCTTCTTTCAAATGGTTCCTAGATCATTTCGATACGTAGCGTATGAAGTGATTAACAGGTATATTAGTTGAGCAGCGCAACGAAATTTTATATTTTGTGTTTCTCGTGAGCAGTTTTAGGATAATTTGTTTGTAATCAAGATATCTTATAAAATGTGAGTTTTAGGGAAATTTTTGTAGAGACCTTTTTTGTAGAGAATTGCATTATTTACAACTTTATATATATATATATATATATATATATATATATATATATATATATATATGTATATATATATATATATATATATATATATATATATACATATATATATATATATATATATATATATATATATATATATATATGTATATATATATATATATATATATATATATATATATATATTTTCGAGATTTCGAACCCCTTAAGAGATATTAAAAAAAACCCGTTTTTTTCAATTTTCTGATGATTTTCCGGATTAGCTAGTGTGCAATTATTGTCATCTGAATAGTTCCCGCTACTAGGCGGCTATATCACCAGATTACAAGGAATATAAGTTCAAATTTTCCTGGGTCAATCGATTAGTCTCTCTGGTAGCTCGATAAGTGTCGAATTGGCGACATTTACATGATTATAGTCAAGAACGCCGACCTTACCTCGATTTTAATGTATCTTAATTTTTTTTTATAATATAATACAAAGAGATTCTTCAATTGCCCTTCTTAGGAGGGACAAGGCATTTACATCTTCTACGCTGAGGTTCTGTATTGGAAACTGGTACGTATAATACTAAAGGCAGTCTAATCGTTAAAAATATTTCGAAATTTTTGCATTTCTTCATGTTTTGGCAAAAATCTTCAAGTCCAGTCCTGTAATAAAAGGAATGGGGTGCGCTATGTAGAAATCGAGTGAGAAAAACGACCACGACTAACTTCAAAAAATTATTTTTACCCATTTCTAGTAATCAGACCGATTTAAAAATTTACACCATTTGTGATGCAAAATCGCGTACCCTTAAGAGGAAGGGGGTTGAAAGGGTAGAAATAGCTAATTTTTTTGTATGTTTCAGTACGAAGTTCCATCCAAATATTCCCGTACTAATATAGCAAGAATGCGACAACTTACGGCGATAAGGAGCGGTAAGGACATCCAGAACCACAGCAAGTCCCAACGTGCTAGCTCATTCAGTTTGTTCTGTATGCACGATTGCGTAAAAGTCTAATTACCTCTGTCTGATGTCATTTTAAAAATGGATACGAAAAAAGACCAGGGCATATATTTATATTAAACTAACGAAAAGTAAGAAATAATTCGGAATTCATTTTTGGATGAACCCGTGATCCACATTAAAATTTTCGAGTGAGGAGTTACAAAATTGGAAAAGGGGGGTTAGAAAGTTTTACTTTGAGAATTTCATACTAGGTGCCCTTTACATGATTATAGTCAAGAAATTTGAAAAATCTCGATGTTGGCAGTATCAGGTAGCTGATTTTTAAAAAATGTAATTCAAAGTTAAGGCCGTTTAGCAAGCTTACTTCCTCGTCTTCTTCTTTGTATGACTAGGATTGCTACTGTTTTTTTACCTCTTATTCCGTTTCTCTTGTTGTTATTAATAGATTATCTTTCCATCTCTTTGGTCTTTCTGTCGGTCTTTTACTGTACCGTTTGTTAATTTTGGAAATGTTAGCTAGTCTGATAGGCGCCATTCTGTTCACGTGATCATCCCAGTTTCTTTTCCTAACCTCCATCCATTTAGTGACATCCTGGATGTTATATTGCTCCCATATGTCCTTATTTGTTTATCTGTTTCTAGGTGTTATGCCCTGTATTGTTCTTAAAGTCTTCATTCCTACATTACTTATTATCCGCTTTGCTCTTTTAGTGGCTGGTCGGGTTTTTGCCCCGAAGGTTAAGATCGATCTCACGTTTGTTTTGCTCATTTTGCTCTCTGTGGACATATGTTTATTATTCCATATGGATTCCTTTAAGCAGCCACTAATTTACATTTTGAGAAAATTAGCTCTGGTGTTCGACGTGAATATAAACATCAAATTCAATATGAAATTTCATTTCTAGGAGATCAATATATTTTTAATTTGCATTATTTAAGTTATTGTCTTTATGTAACAAAATAATTGCCGAATTCGACAGACTAACGTATAGATTGTATTATGGTAATGGGTCCACCTAGTCTTCTGGGGTCAAAAAAATGAATTTTTACATTTCCTTTTAATACGATATCGTAAGAATATTTTCTCTAAGTTTCATAAGAATCGAATAAAAATTGACGAAGTTACAGCAGTTTAGAAAAAGTGGCATCGCGTGTATTTTCGGAGCAGGTAGCTAGCAGCTGCTCTCGGGTCAGCCTTCGCCGACCTTACCTCGATTTTAATGTATCTTAATTTTTTTTTTATAATATAATACAAAGAGATTCTTCAATTGCCCTTCTTAGGAGGGACAAGGCATTTACATCTTCTACGCTGAGGTTCTGTATTGGAAACTGGGAGTTTGTTCAGTACCGTTGTACAGTTCATTCGTAGCAATTCAGTCAAGACGTTTTTAAAAGTTTATTTTTGAATTGGCTTTGTTAAATATAATGATAGCTATTGGAGTTCGCAGCTAAAGTGCTGAAACGCGTTTGACCTGGCCGAGCGAACAATAACTACAATGTTCCAAAGAAGCTAGAATGCGTAATAGACAAGAACAAATTAGTATTCTAGTAGTTCAAATAGCTGATGAACATTTAGCATATGGCCTTAGAGTCGATGATTCATTTACAGGTAAGAATTTATATTTTTTGTATTACCGTTTTTTAACCTGATTTTTCAAACCTAAAATTTTAAACGCGTTTTTCTCCAAACTACTTTTTCTTGAAAACCGCTTGGCAGTGTGCTAAATATCTCAAGAGCCACTGTACCGATTTTGATGAAATTTGTTACATATTTTCTCAATACATATTGCTTATCTTTGAATGCAGAAACTTTGATTTTATCGAGAACTTTAATTTAATTAGCAAAAATGTAAATCGCGACAACGTCATTTTTTCGTTTTTTTGTTTAAACCAATGCCATTTGATAAATTTTTTTTTAAATTCTTCGTTCAAAGAAAAGATTGATCCTCTAATAATGTAATTTTTTTTGGAAATTTTGATTTCAGATGATTCAGCTCGTAGTAATAGTGCAAACCGCAATGCTCCTTAAAAAAGGGGTCTCAGGGGAACGAGTATATCGCCACAATTTTTTTAGTGTTCTGTACGGATCATTTCGGTGTCTGTCGGTCTGTCCGTCTGACTGATTGTTCGTCTGTCACATCCGATTTTCTCCGAAATTATTTAACATAGAAAGTTGAAATTTGGCACTAACATAAGAATTGATGGCCTCATCAGAGCCGTGTAGTTTTGAAAGATAAATTTTGACTTAAGGAGTTAGTGTTGGGGGGTGAAATCGGAAGTGAGAAATTTTTTTTTTTACCAGGTCATCGAATATGGTGTCAAATGAAATCTTGTAAAAACAGAAGATCAAAAATATATATAATGTAATACGTGTACACACTTTCTTTGTATTATTTTTAAAAAAAATTGTAAAAAATCGCTGTCCCCTCTTATCTCGAAAAGTACTGATCAAAAAAGGGGGTAGAATGAACCAAAAATTATCACGAGTGCATTACCTTTAATGATAATAATTTATCTGATATATGAAGATTGGAAAAAAACTTTGTTGAAAACGCATTTGAAGTGTGTTTTGTGAAGTCATTGATCATATTATACCTCAGTAACAAAATTTTATTTTATTTTAAAAGCAATCAACGTACGAAAACACTAACTGCGCAAGACCGACTTGCACTTGGTCGGTTATCTCAATTAAAATTTCACAAATTGTATGTTGTTGTTGTTGTATCTATAATATATATAAAATGCAACGTCTCTCTGTCTGTCTGTCTGTCTGTCTGTCTGTCTGTCTGTATGTCTGTCCGTTAGCGCGCTTATCACTGGAGAACCACTTATCCGATTTATGTACTTTTTTTTTTAAAACATACATATGTTCTCTGGCCAGGTTATAGGCTAATATATTTTATTACGATAGGTAGTATAAGCAGTGACGCAAAATAGTGAATGAAGTCGCTAGCGCGTTCGTTTGCAATACACTGCCTAAACTATTAAATATGGAACAATATTATGTAGCAGAGAATATCTATAATCTATAATATATATAAAAAGCAATGTCTCTCTGTCTGTCTGTCTGTCCATTAGTGCGTTTATCACGCGAGAACCATTTATCCGATTTACCTGTCTTTTTTTAAATTCATACATATATTCTTTGGCCAGGTTTATATAATAATAATAATCTATATCTCTAATATATATAAAATGCAACGTCTCTCTGTCTGTCTGTCTGTCCGTTAATGCGCTTATCCCTCGAGAACCACTTATCCGATTTACGTGATTTTTAAATTCATACATATGTTGTCTGACCAGGTTATAGATATATATTTTATTACATCTATAATATATAGGAAAATGCAACGTATCTCTGTTTGTCTGTCTGTCCGTTAGTGCGCTTATCACTGGAGAACCACTTATCCGATTTCGTACTTTTTTTTAAAAACATACATATGTCAACTCTCCCGCCAGAGTATAGGCTATATTTTATTACGATAGATAGCATAAGGAATGAGCAGTGACGATAATAGTAGGAATGAAATCGGAAAAAAGTTTAACCGCTACAGCATTCTCTTGGAATACACTGCCACCACTAAATATGGAACAATATCATGTAGCAAAGGATATCTATAACATATATAAAATGCAACGTCTCTCTGTCTGTCCGTTTGTGCGCTTATCACTGAAGAAAACCACTTATCCGATTTACGTGCTTTTTTTTTAAACATGCTAAACCATTAAAATACGGAACAATATCATGGAGCAAAGAATATCTATAATAATATATATAAAATGCAACGTCTCCGTGTCTGTCTGTCTGTCCGTTAGTGCGCTTATCACTGGAGAACCACTTATCCGACTTACGTGTTGTTTTTTTTTTAAACATACGTATGTTCTCTGGCCAGGTTATAGGATATATTTTATTACGTTAGGTGACATAAGGAATAAGCAGTGACGATAATAAGTGAATCAAGTTGGAGAGAAGTTTCCGCTAGCGCGTTCCTAAAGCATTAAATATGGAACAATATCATGTACCAAAGAATATAATATAAATAAATAAAATGTAACGTCTCTCTGTTTGTCTGTCTGTCCGTTAGTGCGCTTATCACTCGAGAACCACTTATTCGATTTACGTGTTTTTTATAAATTTATACATATGTTCTATATAATTCGATATAAGCCTAGATAATGGGAGATAAGGTGGGATAATGGGAGATAAGGAGAAATAATGGGAGATAAGTCGAGATAAGCCTCGATAATGGAAGATAAGGTGAGATAATGGGAAAATAAGTATAACGGGAGATAAGGAGAAATAATGAGATAAGCAGAGATAAGTCTAGATAATGGAAGTTATGGTGAGATAATGGAGATAAGGAGAAATAATGGGAGATAAGAAAAAATATTGCGAGATAAGTCGAGATAAGCCTAGATAATGGGAAATAAGGTGAAGATAATGGGAGATAAGGAGAAATAATGGGAGATAAGGAGAAATAATGGAAGATAGATGCCAGAGATAAGCCTAGATAATGGAAATTATGTAGAGATAATGGGAGAAAAGGAGAAATATTGGGAGATAAGGGGAAATAATGGGAGATATTTTATTACGTTAGGTAACATAAGGAATAAGCAGTGACGATAGTAGTGAAACCAAGTCCACGCGAGCGGAGACCGCGGGCCCGACTAGTTATATATACAAAATAAAAAACTTGATTTATACAATGAATAGTTTCGCTAAAAAAAATCATAAAAAACGCTTCTTCTCGGCTCCATGAGTAGTACATCCCCTTAAATAAACAGGTTGAGGCGGAAAGGGTTGACTGAGTCGAGAATTCTGAAGTTCTCGGACTTTTTAAAAGGTTCAATTATTGGGTTACCGAAATGTCCTAGCATAGTTATTCTATTGAAAATAGTTGGTTAGGACCGTTCTTTCTTATTAATTAAGAGCTCTGGAATTTAATTACTAAGAATTTGGTTGTCTTAAAGTAACACAGAAATGTGATAATTCCATTTTTGAATTCAAATTTTAAATCAGTTTTTCCAGTTTTTGATCTTCTAAAAATGCCTTTAGAAATTTACGTTCGCAAATATTCTTTTAGTAAGTCCATTACGCTTTTGCTTAAAATTTATCTTGATAAAAACGCACGTATTTTTCTTAGTTCCTTTTGCTCCTAAATAAAAAGTAAACCTGGAGAAAAGTAAATAGGCACTGAGGATAATAATTTAGAACTCGGTGTTGTGTTTGAGATAGACTACATAATCGAACAAACTCCTTAAAGGCTTTCCATTCAAAACTTCTCGTACAGTGGCGCGTTTGTATTAAAAATAAACAAGAATGTAGAAATAAGAAATAAATAGAGACTCAGGGCAAAGAAAGAGATGAGTAATGTGTTAACTTGAATGTTAATACTTTCGTTAGAAATATTGTTTGTAACATATTATGCCTACTTAGATTTGCTAATGGTCGCTCTTATGTCGGAGAGCGGTCACAATTATTGAAAATACTGATGTATGATGTTTTTCGCGAAAATTTTGGTTACCACTTGTTTAAATCTACTTATTGATTTCAAACAAGAGAAATAATAGGAAACACTAGGCTCTACATTTGATGATGAAGATTGCATAAAAATGGCATCATGCTATCAACTAGGAAATGAAATTTTAGTTATATATATATATATGAACAACAATTTATTAAATGCTTCGTAATTTGGTTTTAATTTTACTAGAACTTCACTACTAACTTAATATTAAAATATTTTATACATTTCTTGAAAATAAATTGCTTTTATTATTATAAATATATTTTAACTTGAAAAAGTTACCCATATTAACACCAAGACGATCCACAGCAACTATATTAATTTTTAACCCCGTATTGCATATTTTGCATTACTGGTAATTAACTTTGACAAATTTATAGAAATAACACGGCCTTCATTAAGCGGCCGTATCCCAAAATTTTTATATACATATATAAGTAAGAACGTGACCGCTCGAATTCTTCGCGAGATAACTGAGTTTAAAATCCTTTGAGCTTTCTTTTTACGAGGGACCAAAGGTTTTCAATAGGGTTGGTGTTCGGCGCGATTTTAAGAGCCACTCTAGTATCTTATTCTGGGCCCAAGTGACCGCTTCGCGACATTCGCCCAGTAAAGGTTTTGACATCATAAGCACGAAGATGTTGTCAAATGGTCTCATGGAACACATTCAAACCAAATTCTGCCGCTCCTTGACGCCAGTGTCAATTTCAGGTCCCGTGAAAACAAAATACATGATTCTTTTTCTTACAGACTTTCTGAGTGACTTTGCTTACCGAACGACCACGTTGTGGAAAATCGTCGATTATTTTTGGTCTCGTTAAAATGATTTACCCATTTTGTCACAAACGGCACCGACTTCATATATAGCGGCCCCTTTGATAGAAACCAAGAAAGATTGCTTCGAACCCGACGCGCAAACAAGTTGACGCATTTTGGATTTTACGTGATTTCGACGAAAAGTTTAGAAATCGACTGATACTTTTAAACTAAAATGTGTCGTAGACAAAGGTTCTCTCTCTACCGCATTTTTTCATGAATCGCTAGAATCACATCTAGCAATAATATGGAAATTATCGCGGACACGTTCTTACTCGACATACTTCTTATGATATATGTTGTGAAACTAGGAACATGGTAGAAAAGAAATGACGAAAAATCTGGAAAACTGTAAAAGGAAACCTCAGGAAATAAAAAAGATAAATATGTGTACCATTCAAATGAAAAGTAACTCAAAATCATTGTATATTATTGACTTTTACACATGTGGTTACTAAGATGTCGAAGACTATGCTATTTTGTCACTCTTTAAAAAAAGACGAGAACGAAAGAAAGAAGGTTGGAAATTCTAGGATAAATCGGGAAATAAACGAAAACATTGAAAAATGTTGAAGCTAAACTTTTGTTTTAATAAGGATGATTTCTATCATTCAGAAGGCTTCAAAAGAGGTGAACAAAAAGACAGTGGTACCGTGTTCAAACAGTTTTAACGGGAAAATAAAAAAATCGACACGAGCAGTTAGATTCTCAAAAAAATAACCAAAAAATTAAGTACAGCCTAGAACAGTCTAATTATACATTAGTTGAAAAGTCCAGGCAATAAAGGTGCATTTAAATGATCGTTGTTGAAGTCAAATAAAAATAAAGCAATAGACAAGGTAAGGGTACACATCGCGGCAGCATTTCATTAAAGTTTGTACCGGAAATTCTACAATATAAAAACGAAGCAAAAAAGAGGTAGTTTAAATACTATAATTCTAATATTTAGTTTATACAACCCGTATAAACTTTGCTAACTTGTGAGCTATGGTAAAAAATGAACGCCACGCATACGTTTAGAAACTTCTATTTTTAAAAATTTCATATCAAAATAAACTAAAATTGAACAAATGTATTCATGCAATTAATTAACCAGTTTTAGTGAAACTTTAATCTAAGCTCACCTCAAACAAATAAAAATATAAGTAGGTTAATTAGTTTGGAATATATAAATTCAATTTTAGTTTAATTTAAACTATCGTAAATTAGTAGCCCCCTCTTAGAAAGAATTTTTGGTTTAATTGCAGAAAAATATAAGTTCATGAAACCCTAAATCAAAGTCGAATTAAATAACATATTATCTATTAACACTAAACCTGAGCTAACCTCCTGAGCCACGACTATCGAAAATACTAAATAATCCACACACAATTTTCCATTTATAAAGAATTATCTTCCCAAAACCTTGGTATATTTCTATAATTTACTCATTCGAAATTTAGTTTTTCCAATAATTTCCAAAATTTTGCCTTTGAAAATTTTAAGTACCAGAAAGTTTTTAAAACATTTTGCTGTTTCAAAAAAATTTGGATTCGGAAAATTTTGTTTCGTTGGTCCTGTGGAAGTATAGTGATTGATTTTTACTATAACATCCAAGGGGGCACTTTTTATTGGTAATATTATTGTTCCTGAGTATTCAATCACATATTGACTTGTCACTGTTCTCTGCACTGTCACATTTAGATGATTGGTAACAACCCCTGCCGAAGTCCAAATGAAGTCTTCGTTTATAACTAAGTCTCGCATCTCACCACTTAGGTCTCCCTGTAGAAAATCGGCGGCTCTCTTCTTTGTGTTGTTGGGTGCTATTTCTGCTTTTTACGGCATGTGGCTACCTCTCAGCATCCTGTCACCGACGCTCTACTTTCTGTTGTGATCAGCACCATTTATTTAATATTTTAGACCTACTGCCAAATGTTTTACGACCTTATCTAGCGTAAATTTAAAGTGTTCTGT